>QNUK01000472.1:487500-531901 GCA_013621035.1 Clarias magur | reverse complement strand
CTCCTGTGTCAACCACGGCGGGAGGTGGAGTACCGACGGTCCTGGTGGGTGCTGCAGAGAATGAGGCGTGGACTTCTGGAACTGGTGAGCGGGAGAGGAAGGGCGTGGTGTGTGGTAGAGCAGTCATGGTGGGTGGCAGGGTACGAGGAGCTGGCTTGGGGCGAACGAGCAGCCGTTGGTCGATCCGGAGGGCGAGTTGAATTAAACCCTCCAAGGTAGTTGGAAGCTCTCGTCCGGCGAGCTCGTCTTTTATCCGTGCAGCCAGTCCCTCGTAGTAGGCCGTCCGGAGTGCGGAGTCTCCCCAGTCGGTCTGTACGGCGAGAGTACGAAACTCCGCGGTGTAACGGCTCACGGACGACCCTCCCTGCTTTAGATGGTACAACTTGGAGTAGGTCTCCACCTCAGCAGCTGGATGTTCAAAGGTGAGCTTGAGCTGGCGGGTGAACTCGGTGTAGGAGTAGGTGACATCTGAATCTGAACGAAGAACCGCCGTGGCCCACTCAGCTGCCTGCCCGGATAGCAACGAAACGAGAAGAGCAATGCGCAGTCGGTCTGTGGAGTATCTGGTGGAATTAAACTCAAACACAAGATCCAATGCAGTTAGAAAAACACTGCACTTCCCATCCGTGCCATTCCATTTATCCGGTAAAGATAAGAAAACATCAGAAGGTGGAGAGGGAGTTGGCGGCGCAGCAGCCGCTGCGATGGGCGTGGCCACAGCCGGCTGAGCGGCCGCTCCGCGGAGGATCGCATTCTCCTGTCGCAGATCCGCCACCTCGCGGCGCAAGGCCGCGACGCCCTGGAGCTCCGTGCGGAGCGATGCGACTTCACCACGGAGCTGATCGATCAGCTTAGCATGCCGGTCGACCACATCGCAGAGGTGAGCAAACTCCGCTGGGTTTACTGCCGGTGGCTCAGTCATTCTGTCACGGACTAACCGGAGATGAAGCAGAAGACTTAGCAGTTAGCCCTGTAGCGTGGATGGTAAACCCAAACGCGGAAGTAGCGCGAGTAGGCAGGATAACCACGCAAGTTATTCTTAGAACTCTCCCGAAGCGAGAGCAAGAGTTTACACAAATAAACCCGCGTTCTAAATACACACACCCAATCAGAAGCGATAACCCAAGAAAGTGAGTACTCACGTTTGGACGAGCGAGGCGACGGCGATAGCACGGGCATAACTCAATGACTGAGCGATGTGATGCGTCATCTTGTTTCCTTTTATGCTTCCTGAAACCCGACCGTATTACTTCCGGGTCCTAGTGCCGGTCGTGTTATGAGTGTGCATGACATTCTACCCGTGCTTGGTGGGTTTCCTCCAGGTACCTAAGGTTCCTTTCAGATGTAAAAAAAAAAAAAAAAAGCATTATATGCTGATTGGTGTTTCCAGTGTTTGATAATAGTGTTTAATTGGGTCCACTATTGGGTCCTTGGGCAAGACCCATAATGCTACGCCCTATGCAACCCAGCCACTGTATGAAATGCCGGTTCCGAAGTTAGACAAATGGAAGGGCTGTGACTGGAAGGGCATCCAGCGCAAAACCTGTGCCAGATATTGTGGATCAAATTATCTGATGTGGTGACCACTAGGATAAAAAGGAGAGAAAGCCCAAGGGAATTTTTCGGGGGCGGGGGGAGGATGCATTATATACTGTACGTATACTGTAGATAACACAGAGATTCGAATGTGATATTTTGTTATTATGTTTTTCTTGGCATAGTAAATGAAATAAATAATCCTTATAATCCTTATAAATCCTTATGCTTTCTTAAACATAATAAATAGTTGTCTAGTTATTACTCAAAGACACCTACAATAGCACTTTACGCTATTATTGTATTATATATTGTTAATAATAATATAATAAATAACTATATATGTTAATAACTTATTCCTTAAGAAACCATGCTGTAAAGTGTTACCAGGCAAAAATCTTTAACATTTACTGTATAAATGCAGTGTACTCAGCTCCTGATTTATTTTTACACTGTATTTAAGACGTTAAGAGGAACCAAGTTCAACAGGGAACCCATCTCATGAATCACCTGTTGCTATTGACTTGCGTAACCCACTGTGGAACTTAGCCTTTATTACTAGTTGAGTCAGGCAGAGTTGAGTTGAAGTTATTAAAAGGAAGAAACATGGATTACAGATCATTTTAGGTCCATGTTTTCCAGTAACAACTTGAATCATTCTATTTAAAACATTGACTTTTGCATGCCAAAATAGTCTCATTGTGAAAATATTGACAGCACTGTAAAAAATAAAAAAATAAAATAATTAAATGCAAATGCAAAACAGCTGTTATATATTTCCAGATGTAGGAGTGGGGTGAAGTGAGACAGCGCAACAGCTACATTTGGATCTGATTAGCGGAGCAATCAACAACAGGAACAATGCCAAGTTCAGTTCTATTGACAACTTTCTACCAACTCTGCCATTTAAGCTTTATAATAATAATAATAATAATAATAATAATAATAATAATAATAATTGATTAACATTTGCACTACTTATTCCATAATTGTTTTCTAAGTTTAAACATAAATAAGACTAAGAATCTTACCAGTGCAATTATACAAATAGTCCTGCATTTGTTTTTATTACTTGTTAGTTACATAATCCCTGCAATGTACTGTATGATTTTCTTTATAATATGTGGGGTAAAGGGAACTTTCTGTAAAAATGATTATTTTATGTAACACAATATAAAGTTGATTATTCTACAGTGCAATCAGTAGAATTCTTTCTCTAATGTTTCCAATGTTTTCCTTGTAAACTACAAAGCAGATATTATCATATTTGAAATGCTTTGACAAATACCCTTTGTCAGATTTTAGCCAGAGGAAAAAATATGGTTTGTTCTAGAGCGAGATTCTTTACATGCCACCATACAATACCCAAAGGCTTTTGGGAAACATTCCAAAACACACACACACACACACACACACACACACACACACACACACACACACACACACAACCACCAACACCACTCACTCACTCCACTCACTCACCTCACTCACTCACCTCACTCACTCACCTCACTCACTCACCTCACTCACTCACCTCACTCACTCACCTCACTCACTCACCTCACTCCACTCACTCAACACACACACACACACACACACACACACACACACACACACACACACACACACACACACACACACACACACACACACACACACACACACACTCATGAAGGGGTAACATACACTTTACTCTGAATGCACTGTGATTTACAGTACTGTGTAAAACACTTGAGCCCCCCTCATTTCTTCAGATTTAACTTCTAAAGAACCAGACTTTGTCGTATTTTAATGCAGTCTTGAGGAATAGTTCTACAGGCTTCCTGAAAGACCTTTATGTCTCCCATTTTCTGTCCAATTTCAGAGGAATGTCTTTTGTTCGTTAAGCCACATAGTGACCTATCGATTCATTCAAACATAAAAAGTGTTGAATTTAAGGCATAGACCAGTGAAAAACAGGTGCAGATGATCAGGCTGGTGATTATTATACTGCTGAATGCTGAGTGGTTGGAACAGACGAGAGGGGAAATGACGTTGCTACTGAGGTTTTTACACAAACAACCAATTTTTTATTAGAATTTTTAGACACTGTGCAGCCTGTCACAGTAACACATTTGTCATCATTTCTTATTTATTTAATCTATATCTTTTCATCTCATATCATATAATATGAATAAATGATGGGTATGTCTCGAACGTAGACAGTACTCTACAGTATATCAGTTTAAATACAAAATGTATACAAAATGATGTTTAAATATTAATGGAATAAAAAATAAAGTGTCATTTGCTCAGTGCAAGTTGTAACACAGTGCTAGAGGTTAAATGTCTTTAGTATGTCTGTATTTCTCCTTAGGCTTTAGGCTCACCATACTTCTCTGCTACATTGGTTTATGTCGTTCCTTTAAAATGATCTAAAAACAGAATGTGCTTGTGCTTGTTTGTGTGCAGCATGTTAACACTCAAAAACTCTTCTATTACACACTAGGGCTTGGTCTGTAGCCAACATGTGTTAGGAAATGATAATACTACAGTATGTCTTTGCTGTCAGAAGCTACATTTCCATTAACATTAATAAGCATATCTGCTTGTGCAACACAGGAACCTGCCATTTAATACTTTTGGGCCTTGATTAGTCAGTTTCTTGAAGAAATGTTGTTCCAAATTGTCTCCAAAAGCCTCTGGTTTCAACTTTTTCAAATGAAAAAGGAAAGTTTTGAAATACTGTGAGTATTCATATGACCATTTGTTTGACCACCGTTCTCCAGTTCCCTCCTGGTTTCTGTTGTTTTATAAAAAATTTGCCACATTCTATACTGTTGATTCGTCAGTAATACAACCATCTACTATTGTGTTTATACAATGGGTACAGCTATTACAGAGAGAATTATATGCAGATATATCAAGTTACCAAAACATTGCATCAGATATGTACTGTATGCTACATAGGATGCGTATCCCATCACCTGACCGAGGTGCATTCTGGGACATGGAGTTTTACACGGAAAAGACACAAAGAAAACAGAAAACCAAAGGAAGTCTCTGGGCGCTTTGGCCTGTATAATATATCTTTAAAATAGACATCTCTCTGCATTCCACCACGATATTGTCATTCTGTCAGAATATATGAAAATGGTTATGAGTTGGTTCTATATTTCTGTATTTCATTTTCAACACTGAGGTTGGGCAAATTTTCTCTATTTGACTTTGGCCCATAGTTTCACTGAATTGTGATTTCATACCTTAAAACGTAGCACTTTGCGAAATGATTTCTTAAACAATCGCTAACAGCTTGCTATCACCTTCACCTCACATCTCCAGGAGTGGGAATTTAAATCTTGTTTCTGCTCTGTTTGTGGTGGAGTTGTGGTGCAAGTTCTACCCGTGCTTGGTGGGTTTCCTCCAGGTACCTAAGGTTCCTTTCAGATGTCCAAAAAAATGCGTTATATGCTGATTGGTGTTTCCAGTGTTTGATAATAGTGTTTAATTGGGTGTGAATGAGTAATCATTAAAATTCAAACAAAACAAAAACAACCTTGTAAATACATCACATTACATTGAATAAACTATATAAAATATATGAGAGTTTCACTTTTTTCATTAAATAAATGTAAAAAAAATGTTTTTGAGTACTGGATAATTACAAGCAAGCATGTCATTAATATCAGACTTTTATTGACAATTAGATTAAGTATAAACAAAGAGTTCCTATTTGTAGTGTTGACCCTTCTTTTTCAAGTGCTCTGCTATCCGCCCCTCCATGCTGTCAATCAACTTCTGAGCCACATCCTGACTCATGGCAGCCCGTTCTTAATCAGTCCTTGGAGTTTGTCAGAATTTGTGGGGTTTTGTTTGGTTAAGTCTCTTGAGGATTGACCACAAGTTCCCAGTGGTGTTCAGGTCTTTTGATTTTCTGGGCCATGGACCCAAGATGTTGACGTTTTGCTCCCTGAGCCACTTAGTTATCACTTTTGCCTTATGGCCATGTGCTCCACCATGCTGGAAAAGGCCTTGTTCATCATCTGGCAAAAAGATCTAAAAACATTAAAGCAGCAGACTTTTTGATACTGTGTCATTCTCAAAACATTTGCCATGACTGTACAGTATATATAGATTAAATATGTTTAAAGAATAAATGTGGTCTGTAGTGAGTGCCGGGGACAGCTGAGTGCTGGGGATACACAGAGTACTGGCATAATGCACAGGTGGAGACACTCCATGAACCAATGACTACAGTAGTTAAAGATTTTAATGAGGAATGACAGTAGCTGCTTATCTGTCAAAAAAAAAAAAAAAGAATAACATGGCAATAATTGTCATGATTGTTTTCCTAAAGTTGTACAGTATGTCATGTCATGTGCTATTTTTGCTAGGTTTGCTCTAGCCAGTTTATTATATAACACCTACCAAAGGCGGTATGGTGGTGTAGTGTGCTTGGCCTCACACCTTAAGGGTTCGATTCCCGCCTTGGGTCTGTGTGCTTAGAGTTTGCATGTTCTCCCTGTGCTTGGATGGGTTTCTTCAAGGACTTGCAGAATAATAAGTTTGTGAGTGATGTATGGTTGTGTGCCATGCAATTAATTGACACCTTACCCAAGGTATACAGTCCCAAGTCCCCTGGGATAGGCTCCCAGTCCCAGTGGTATAGAGAATGAGTGACTGACAATTGTCATACTGTAAGTTTCATTCATCATGGAAAATTGCTTTGTCTTTCCTTTGTCTATGCAGTTTTGTTATTTGGCTGGTTTGGTTCATCTCACTGCAGATATTCTCGTTGTTAGTTTTGCACTTAGATTTACAATTATGATTTAAAGTTATAATTAAACAAAGTCTGATATATCCAGATAAGTGTGTGGCACTAAGGACTAACAGTTGGAGATTAAAACCAAACTTTGTATATGTATTCATTCATTCATTCAATCTTCAGTAAGTGCTTTATTCTGGTCACAATAAATGCGGGGTTAGGATAACACACAAATATGTGAAACGACAATAAAAAGACAATAGGCAAACCTACTTGCCAGGGCTGTGAGAAAATAAAACAAAGACTTGCAGATGTGCTCAAACACCAGCAGGAGGAAACAATTAAGGTGATTCATTGCTTAACAAGTCTAGTTAACGCATAATTAAATTGAAACTGCAGTTCAATAAATCAGAAGGACAGGGAGGCTGACGGGAAGGAAAGAAATATGGAGATGAGAGCAAGAAAGACTGAGACAAAGAGGAAAGGAAGAAGGAAAGCAAAACAACCACCACAATCAGACACACACAGACGGACAAAAAAAGTTCTCTCTCTCTCTCACTCTCACACACACACACACACACACAATTTATTTTTTTCTTTCTATTTGCATTCTTCCGTTTGTTATCCTTACCTACAGTGCCACTTTTAAATGTGATTGTATGTTAGCACTCAAGAGAGCTATTAGTGAATTTAAACTCAAAGGTTATCCCAGTCCAACCTTCCACAAGGAAATCAACCAAATAAACTCAAACTGGGACCACACAGTGCAACCAAAATTATTTTAAAAATTTGACAATTGATTTGTTTGCCAGATTATTTTTTGCTTTTACATAATTTTTTGCAAATACATAATTTGAGTTGATTGCACATAACTGAATGATCCAGTAAATGTATAAGGCTGATGACATAATTGCTCAGCAATAATTAAATAGAAAAAATCTAATTTCTATTTTTGTCAAATTTTATCAAATATATTTATTTTCTCTTTTAAATGTATTTATTTATTTATTCATTCTGTGGTTTAAATTCAGATGAAATCACATTGTTGTGGCACTTGGCTCAGCTTAGCTATGAGGTGTGTACAAGCCAAACTGGGACTGATGAAATTTCTATTGAACAGAGGCATTCCAAGTGAATATGCTAGTAGAAGGGGTGTTCTAGTCAAATCAGGACTTTTGGTTGGGCAGAAATGATGAGCGTGTAATCACCTTTTATTTTTCTATATAATCCTCTGCTACACTAAAGCACTTATCCCATGCACTAATGCAGAGTCATCCCTATGAGACTCTTTGCCATAGTAAAACATTTGAGCTGTGCAAACGCTTTAAAGAAGGCTGTATGTCCGCGAATGACGATCCCGGGCCGAGGTTGCTTAGAGGCCACTGTATTAGTTCAGCAAGTAGAATGCCTTGATCACCAACTTGTGGGAGAGCCACATCTGTCTGTGGGAACTGCACACACAATCATTCACCAATGCCACTTTCACATTGCAGGAATTTAGCTGAGCGTGATTGCCAGATCCCCTATACAGTCCTGATCTCACTTCAAGCCATTTCCACATGATTGGCCATTTAAAGGAGTTCCTGGGAGGCCAGCATTTCAAGCATGAAGCAAGCAGTGCTATTATGACTCTGATACATTTGGAAAACTTTAAACCTTGATGGTATCCAAGCACCAATGAAACGCTGGGATAAGTGCATTAGTGTAGCAGAGGATTATATAGAAAAATAAAGGGTGGTCCCATGCTCCTAGTTTTGTTATTTTGATATTCTGCCCAACCAAAAGTCCCGATTTGACTTGAACACCCGTTGTCCTTTAAAAATGCTGCCTGCAATCCAAAATGCAGGACTTTTGTTTACACTCCTCATTCACTGCAATCTAACCACACTAGAGTTCACTTGCGACCAGATCCCGACAATGTTATTCGGATGACCACATTTGTTTTGTATCATCCTGTTATATATTTCTAACCTTGTTGGTATATGTGGTCCACACCAAGGAAACCCCCCCCCCACCCTTTCCCACACACAAAGGCAACCATAAATTACACTGGCACTGGCATCCGCTATCCACTTTAAGTGGTGGTTTCCCTGCTGACTAACACACACACACATACACACACACATTCCTTTTCTGGGTGTTCCACAGAAAAACTGAGAATGACATAAAACTACTTTCCTTTCACATATAGAGCCAATAAATACATGCACACACACATACACACACATCACTGAACTGTTTTTATGGGATTCTTAGCAAGAGTTACAGGATGATTCAAAAATCATACAGTGTGATTCCATATTCCACATTTTTAACATTTTAGTCGACATGAACTTTTAATCGACATGAACGACATTGAACTGAAGCATGGTTAAGTAATCATGCTGCACGAGCAAGAATGTGATTATACTGAATAACGTCAGTGGTTGGGTAACAAAATGCCAACAAAAACAGAAATGTACTTAAATTAAATGTACAGATATACTGTATGCTGTACCTTTGAGTGGAATAAAATTAAAAAGTATCCTCTAATAAAAATATTTAAGTAAAGTACAGACATGTGAAATATGTACTTAAGTACAGTAACAAAGTACATGTCCTCATTCACCTTCCAGTTCTGGTCTTAACATTATACCTGTTACGAATATGAACAATAACAGCATTACCTAGGCATTACTCTTACTCATGTAAGTTATGTAGAAGCGATTATTAAAGCTATCGATTGGGCAACGTTGTATGAATGTAATTCATTAAACTGGTACACATGTTCACCTCTATGTTAATGCAAATATCTAATCAGCCTATTACATGGCAGCAAGTCAATGCATTTAATCATGTAGACATAGTCAAGATAATATGTTGAAGTTCAGTCTAAGCATCATAAAGGGAAGGGAAGGAGAGGTAATTTAAGTGACTTTGAATGGATTTACAGAGAATGGTCTAAGAAAGAGAAAATATCCAGTGAGCAGCAGTTGTCAAAGAAAATCGACAACTTATTGATGTCAAAGGCCAGACTGGTTCAAGCTGATAGAAAGGCAATATTAGCTCACTACAACTGAGATATGCTGAAGAGCATCTCTGAAAGCACAACACGTTGAACATTGAAGCAGATGGGCTCCAGCAGGCGAAGACAACACTATGTGCCTCGCCTTTCAGCTAAAAACAGGAAATCGAGGCAACAATTTGCATGGGCGCATCCAAATTGGACAACAGAGGCCACAACATTTGGATGGGATTATCAGAATTTGGCTTAAAGAACAGGAAAGCATGGATCCATCCTGCCTTCAATTCTGGCTGGTGTCGATGGAACGTGCCACGTGACAAAGCTGAAATAATCTAGATTTTCGAACTTGACACTACTGTATACCCAAATGGCCTCCACAGTCACCAAATCTCAATCCAATAGATCACCTTTGGGATTCGGAAGAGTGGGAAATTCATGTCATGTATGTGAAGCTGACAAATCTGCAGCAACAGAATAATGCTGTGATGTCATTATGGATCGAAATCTTTAACGAATGTTTCCAGTACCTTTTTGAATCTATGCCATGAAAAATAAGAGCAGCCCAAGCACTATGACATCAGCCATATATCGTCATAGAATGTGAGGGCCTCTTATTTTTCTAAAAAAATATATTTTCTTTTTCTGAGGTCGTGACATGCTCAAAAACTCATGAAAATCAGAAGACAGGTTGGAATCTTCTGCCATAAGGATATCTGAGAGTCTGGGTCCATAGCCCATACATGCGAAACCCTTCATGTGAAACAATTTTAGAGCTCATTTGAGCTGAACAACTTTCACATTGCATGTCATGGACTCATCTCAACAGGATGTCAGTTATTTTGGGTCGTTTGCAAAATGCACCCAATAGATTGAGTTGTATTGCTCCTAGGGGATTTATACGATCATCACCAAACCAGGCCTATGTGATCTCAAGACGTCGAGGAAGCCAAATTGTGGAGTTTTTTTTTTTTTATATCTCCAAACCTGAAACTTATGTTAAAAAATGGTTAATTACTTTCTGTGTGACATTATATTTACATTGAGTGTCATCACATTTGAGTCACATCATAGTGTGATCCTTTTGTACTAGCATCAGAGGTCTAGACATAAAATTTCCCCTCTTCTAAAATTATAACATAAAATTATAGCATAATGATATTGGTTGTTGTTGTTGGTCTTTTGGCTGCTCTAGGCAAGAGGTCGCTTGGCACAGGTTTTATGTCAGATGCCCTTCCTGATGCAACCGTCCCATTTTATCTAGGCTTGGCACCGGCCCTGGGAATCGATCTCTGGTCTTTTGCATGGTAAGTGAAACACACACCACGTAATGGTATTGACATGTCTCCTTTAAATACATGTGCCCACTATACCTATTTGCGCATTTACCTATTTAATACCAATACCATTATGACATAATTTAAAAAAGGTGTGATTTTCAATTTAGACCTCCAAAATGCCCCAGATTCTTGGAAAAAAGCATCATACTATGATGTCACTCCATGCGATATAACTCATTGTGCTGTCACTGAACGTGATGTCACTCAATATGATGTCCCACAGAAAGTTATTAACCAATTTTCTTTGCATCATCACAGCTGACCCATTTGAAATATCAAAATCTCTCTGCAATATTGCATCCTTAATGGCTTGAGGTCACATACTGTAAGCCCAGTTTGGTCGCGATCATATAAATTTCCTTGGAAGACTGTATAAAAATCCTTCGGATGCATTTTGCAAACGACACAAAATAACTGATTTCCTGTTGAGTTGAACGCATGACAGGCAATGAGAAAGTTGTTCAGCTCAATGAGCTCTAAATGTACAGTATAGCAGGTTTCGCATGCGAATATATATAAACAAGGTTACAGTATATAAAATCCTTTGGAAACCTGTAGGGCCCTGCACACACTATGACAACATAGGGCTGATGTCATATTGCTTGGGCCCTCATTAGGTTAACTAAAATCTACATAAATGCCAACGTCTGATTGAATGAATCTGACTTTAAGATACTTAAAGTTAAAAAATGGAAGATGTTGTTGCTGTGTATTAGACTACACTTTCCACCACCAAAGTTAAAGATAATCCTGCAACCAACCATTGTTAATCATTATGCAGTTCTTTAATGTTTTTCAATGACAACTACATATGTACATGTGAATGCTAAAATAAGTGTCAATTCTAATAATAAAAAAAAACACATTGGTATTAAACAGGACTGTTTTTGGGCAGAGGTTTATACTGTAAATATTTGTACAATGAAGCTTAAATTATCTGTCCACATGGGACTGTTACATCACATTTAACACGTTTCTATGTCCATCCATCCCGTCTGTGCATCTGTGTGTGTGTGTGTGTGTGTGTGTGTGTGTGTGTGTGTGTGTGTGTGTGTGTGTGTGTGTGTGTGGTTTCTCTCTGTCTCTCTCTTTCTCTCTGTCTCTCCTATTTTCTGTGTGCATGTGTGTGCGCGCGTGGGTGTGTCTGTGTGTGTGTGTGCGCGAGTGGCACAAAGAATTCCATAAGGACTTTTATGTCCTCACAAAACCAGTTATAAAATCATCAACAAGTAAAAGAACAGAATGTTCACATTATAGAGGGATATTTTTGCTCCAAGGATGAATGGGTTTGATCATATAAAACAGACTACAGTGAGTAGTTTGAGATGTCATGTAAGGAAACAAAGTTTTTTGGTTTCCATTAGCCTAAAGGGATCAATGCAGTGGTTTGCAGAATCAGTCAACATGTTTTTTTTTTCCAATAATTTTTTTTTTGTAGATTCTGAGGTGAAAACTAGGAAAGGAAAAAATTTACAAAAATAAATACATAAATAAATAACAGTTGAAACAGAGATTACAATAAGACAGGTAGCTCTGTCAATCACTTAAGAGGTCCTAAAAAAAAAAAATTAGTTCTTAAAACACAACCATGCCAGGGATAACCCCTAGAGGGCGCCAAAGCGCCCAAAGACTTTTGTTTTCTGTTTTTTTCTGTTTGAGGAACTCCATTTCCCAGAATGCACCTCGGTCAGGTAATGGGAGCGCTCACCTGAACCGAGGTAGCTCATTAGTTTCCTTATAAAGGTTCCTGAGTTCAGTTAGTCATGGTCCTGCATCTGTTATGTCTTACCTCTGCCATTATGCCTTACCAAATGCCCACACACAGCGACTGTTACAAACCACACTGCCCAGCCAAAAAAAGGCACCACCTGGACCTACCTAATCAATATACAGTATATGCTGCTACTACTATCTCCCTTCTATAACATTTTACCACTTTAAATGTATTTCTTTTAAAAATCAGTTATATATCAGTCATTCTTGAGAACTGGGACTAAAACTTTCAAATTTGGAAACTATTATTCCCAAAATATTTATATATATTTATTGCCTTCCATCCCACCCCATTGACTGTGATTGGCTGTGATCTTGTGATCTTCTGATGATAGGGCATGCACTTTACCAAACAAAACAATAAATTTATATTAACAGGAAATAAATATTTCTTTGTATTTTATGTAGTGAAATAAAACACAATTTGGCTGTATTTGTCATCACTGTCACACAATAAGTCACAAAGTCACAGTGTGTGTTGGTTACAACCCCTGTTGTGGAGCAAACAGTTTTTTTAAAACATATTTTTTTAGCAACATTTTTGTAAAAATAACCTTTTCAGTGCATTATCGTATTTTTGTGAACACCGTCAGACATTAAAAGACGTATTAAAGTTATACAGATTTTGTCTAATAACCAAGTTCTTTTTTTTAGGATCATCATCCAATTATTTTTAAATTCAATACAGCACCTTTTAATAGTATTTAATCAGGATAAAAAACTGGCTTCCTCATTTAAAGTTATTACAAAAAAATCCATCCTTCGTTACCTAAAAACATTATAATAGTAATCCTATTAATAAAATGTTCCTTAATTTTGGAAATGGTGGTAACAATTTACTATATTTACTAATATAGTAAATTCTATTTATTTGGCAGGCGGTGCACGGTTGGTGGTGTTTGCACAGGTAGTCACAGGCGATTATCAGTTTTGCGTCATACTTTGGGCGTGTCACAAGTGTAGCACACTGTAACGGTAGGCAGCGTCATCACATCATTTTACTTTATACTAATTCTGTTACAAGCGTTCATCACTAAATGTAACAAAAGGTTGCCATCCTCAGTAACTGTAAGAGTAGGCAGTGTTGTCTGTGGTGAAAGCAAGTACATCAGGTCCAGGTTCAGAGCTACTGAAAGTTTTAGCATCAAACTCGTTTCGAATCCAGCTTTCATAGTTTTAAATCCACTGAAGTGTAATTTAGGCAGCAGTGGCATAGTGGGTAGCACTGTTGCCTTGCACCTACAGGGTCTATGTTCGATTCCAACCTCGGGTCTATGTGCATGTCTACGGTATGTGCACGTGCATGTGGAGTTTGCAAATTCTCCCCTTGCTTGGTGGGTTTCCTCCAGGTACTCTGGTTTCCTCCCTCAAGAATACATCACTCTGTTCTGGATCTCTATGAATCTGCTCATTTTTGTACTCCCTATTGCTTCTCTGTTACTCTGCTACTGACATGTTCTGTCTTTCCATACTTACTGTATTATCCAAGAAGGAGTGTTGCTCAGTGGACCAAGATGCTCTTTTCAGATGAAAGTGAATTTTTTCTTTCATGTTGAAATCTGAAAATTTTGAGTCTGGAGGAAGAAAGGAGAGGCACAGGATCCAAGCTGCTTGGCAGTCAGTGGTGGTTTTGGTAGTCATGCCATCTGCTGGTGCTGGTACACTGTGTTTTATCAGGTCCAAGGACAGCACAGCCATCTACCAGGAAGTTTTAAAGCACATCATGCTTCCCTGAACAGGTTTATGAAAATGTTTATTTAATTTTCCGGCAGGACTTGGCATCTGCCCACACTGCCAAAAGTACTAATACCTGGTTCAAGGACCATAGTATCCCTGTGCTTGATTAGCCAGCAAACTCACCCGACCTAAATCCCGTATGCGAATTCCATGGGGTATTGTAAAGTGGAAGATGCAAGACACCAGACCCAACAATACAAAAGAGCTGAAGGCCGCTATCAGAGCAGCCTGGGTTTCCATTACACATCAGCAGTGCCAGAGATTAATCGTACCACACCTCACTGCTACGGTGATTCATGCAAAGGGAGCCCCGACCAAGTAATAAGAGCTGTACAGGTTCATACTTTTCAGTAGTCCAACATTTCTGAGTTTAAAATCTTTAAAAAAAAATTTTATTGGTCTTGAGTAATATTCTAATTTTGAGATACTGAATTTTGGGTTTTCATTAACTGTAAGCCATAATCATCAAAATTAAAAGAAATAAAAAAAAAACCAACAGTAAAGTACAGTGGAGGAAACATCATGATTTGGGCCTGCTTTGCAGCACCAGGGACTGGTTAGGGGATGATGAATTCCCAAACGTATCAAAAACGTCTTCAGGATAATGTGAGAATGTCTGTACGTCAGCTACACATCTCTGTAGAAAATGGGTGATGCAACAGGACAATGACCCAGAATGACTTGAGTGGAGTGGCCAAGTCAGAGCCCAGACTTATAGAGCCTAACCTCATAGAGACGCCATGAAGTGACTTGAAGAGAGTCATTTACATAAGATGTCCAAAGAATATGACAGATCTACAGTAAAGCAGTTCTGCCAGGAAGAATAGGCTAAAATTCCTCTCGAACAATGTGCAGGTCTGAGCCACAGCTACAGGATGTGCCTGGTTGAGATTATTGCTGCCAAGTGGGGGTCAACCAGTGATTAACTCCAAAGGTTCATTTACTTTATCCACTACCATTTTGAATTTTGAATGAGAGTGTTCAATTAATACATGAAAAATCTGAATTTTTTGTGTTATTATTTTAGGCACATTATATTTGTAAGTATTCGTAACTTAGATGAAGATCAGATCACATTCTATAATGAACTAATGCAGTTAAATATATATATATATAATATTAGGTTTAAAAAAAAACAACCTTTTTTTTAATCCTACTGTAAATTTCTCAGATTGAGCCACATTTCAATGGAAAAGCAACTCACAGAAATTACATGATACAGACATTTTGCAATTTAAATAATCATATTTTGATATTTTGAATAATAATTTTTTAAGTTGATCAACTTTGCACTGATCAACTTTTAAAAATATCGGTTCAGAATGGACAATGCTTAAAAATGCACTTTTTTTTGTGTATGTCTCATTGAATGTTTCCAGTTGTAATGATTGATAATGATTATGTTAATGAATAGTAGTTCTGAAAATTAGTTGCAAAAGACACATGACATTTATTTCTTATAGCACTTAATTGCTACTTAATAATAATATGTTAGACATGACTTTTCCTATGGTTTCCCATTTGCCGATCAAACATCTGGAAAGAAAACATGCCCTACAAACCAAACGTACAGGCTTGACATTTTATAAGTTGTTTACGCCCAGCTGGGTGGTAAAGTAAATGGCCCAAGTTTACAACTATTCTGACCAGACATAAGTTTGATCACAACAGGGGTGTACTGTAAAGGCTTTACAAGAAGGACCACTGTGAGCAGAGAAAACATTACATGTTTCTTCTGCTGTCGGTACCACACACACACACACACACACACACACACACACACACACACACACACACACACACACACACACACACACACACACACACACACACACACACACACTGCTCTGGAATCCCAACCTTCAACCAAAAACAAGACTTTATATGTGTTCTGATTTCACTTGTGCAATCTCACCTCAACCATGAAACAACCTTGCATTTTTGGATTAGATCAATATTATTTCATGATTAGCTCAATGTTACAAAGGCTGAGGAGGAGCCATTGTGGTGCCATTGTAATTATTGTCTAAACACATGTAAATCAAGGCACATATTAGTGTGGAAGGTCATAGCTTCAGTCACAGTGTTTGTAACATCCCAACATTTCAGGGCCAGCAAACCAGTTTGAATCTTGTTGTGTCATGCTTATTAACCAGTTTCTATTATTATTATTATTATTATTATTATTATTATTATTATTATTATTATTATTATTATTTTCACATTCCCACAGTCTCTCAATATAAAAAAATACCAATTTTTCTTCTTTATTTTTTTTTTACATCTGTGTAGAAACCTGTGCTTGAAAATAACATACCCAATCACTCCCTACCACCCCAAAAAGAATTATATAGGAACATAATATGTGACCATTAAAATGTTTTAACATCAGTCTAAGAATGCTCTTTTGCCTTTCTCCTGATAGTGTTATTGTGCCCTGTTTGCCTGCCAAGCTCTAATTTACAGTAAAATTGGATTGTTTTATCGACTTACTTTCTTGCTTTGACTATTGTTTAAAGGTTGCCCCTCAGTCCCCTGTGCATGTCATTTAAACATTCACACACAGTTCCTTTGTATAAACCAGTGGTAAACTGTGGTGTGCCCACCTTGTGTAGGGGAAATAATTGGTTGAATATGCAAGCTTCACTGAACTTGCATTTGCAGTATATCAAACACAAGATAACTTCTATTACTTGATCCCAAAAAGTGAGAAAAAAGAATGCATTTCAACATTCTATTCAGGTTCCGGCATAGTAGTATTAGCGACACTTTGACAGCTGGTATGTTGTTACAAGCAGAATCAATCAAGCTTATTTAGATTTTGTTGTGACGCATATGTAAAAAAGTTTACATATAAAACATACAAAGTTTTAAAAAGATGTTTTTTTTTTTTTTTTTTGCCAAAGCAATCTTTGCAGGACAAATGCTATTTTGGAGAAATATAATGATTATTTAGCAAAGCAGTTAACTCTCTTAAGCTGTGTCTCTTATATACACACACGCTCAGGCAGTTGAAGGTCTGTATTGCTGAACAGTCCAACTGGGGTTCGAGCTAAGGGGTTCAAGGCCCTTTTTGAAAGCATTATTATTGATATCATTATACTTCTTCCACCCTCTGGCATTGACATTGTGAATATGGTCCCTGTAGCCCATCACAGCTTCAAGAGCATGATGCTGCCTCCCCCTCCAGATTACTGGAATATCATGTCTGCAGTGCACCTCTGCTTAGAAAGCATCATGCTGGCACCAGTTCCAGGATTTAAGCTGTTTTACCGGAAGTGTGACAGCATTGTGCTGGCATCCTACCTGGATTTGGAAGATGTCGTGCCCGCAGCACTGCATTACAATCGTTGTTCTGGAGCCACCACCTGGCTTCATGAATGCATTGCTGAAATCACCACCTGGCTCTAGTTTACCTGCTGGATTATTTACTGACTAAAGTACTGGGATTGATATAGAATTTATATAACTATTGTTTTAAATTGCCCGTGGTGTGTGAATGCATGTGTGAATGTTGACTGGTGGTTGATCATAACGTGATCATAAAAATGGGAATACAATAGTTACCACTACTCTCCATGGCTGTAGCATCAAAGTCATGTGATGTGACATGTAGTGTAGAGGCTCAATACTGCATGATTTAGTGCATACAATTTAATCTGGTGATATATATATATATATAATATTTGTTCATACCATATTGTATATCCTTTAGGTGGCCACAATAAGGTATATGTTGAGATTTGTCAGGTTGGTTTACTTACTCATTTATTTCTATGTAGTTATTTATTTTCTTTTTTGTTTTTGTACTAACATTTTACACTAATTATCTTACAATGTTCTTACCCACTTGAACCCATTCTCTTTTTATCTTCACAAAGGATGTGGACTACTCTAATATTCACGACTTTATTCACATCATGGTTTACGGCATCCACAGCATTAAGCGCGCTAAATCAACATTATTTATGAGCCTTTGTCTCCCCCTGATGGTTAGATATAGCAAACGTCTCATTCAGCTTTTGATACACGCGTCGTAATCTTATTTCTGCAGTCTACTGTAATTTGTCCGGCAAGATTCCAAGGCATTGTGAACAGGGGCAAAATTATAAAAGTGCAACAAAATTATACCACAGTCATTTATTGGTCCATCAATCCATCCATACGTCTTATCCCCTGTTCACATGTGGTACCTCATGATGTTAACGGAGTGACATTCTATCAGTCAGCATCAGAGAGAAACTAAGTAAAACTTCCTATATGTAAATGAATTAATATTCAATTATACTGTATATACAAGAATTATCTTTAGCTTAATCAACATACAGCCATGACTATTGTTAAATCTGAACAGTTTGTTGTTTTTAAAAAGAAAATACACATTACATAAGTTTCCTGCCTAGCATGTTGCTAACAAAATCCGAACATCTAGTTGAAGTCGGAAATCACATAATTCTGACTGGAAAATTAGCTCTTAGGATGGAAGACTGAATTATATTTTAAACAAGCATTAGTACCCGTTGTTGACAGGGGGAAAAAGTTTCAAGGAATAATTAAAAGATTAAAGCTCGAATGTAATCTGTGATTTTAATATTTCAGGTTAAAGCACACATACATGTTTTTCTACACGGCAGAAGTCTCAGCCAACCTTATTAAATCAAGGAAATAAAACTCTGTAAGGTTGAGTAGCGTACGCCTTGTTTATGCTAAGTTGTACTTCTTTCGTCATTAGCCAAATACACTCCCTGCTGGGTAATCAGAATGTGAATCACAGGTGAGAAATTGAAAAGTTGACATACTTATACTGTAACTGTTCGTAACATCACTTTTACTCAATATGTTGATTTCTCTTATGGTGCAGATATTTAAGTACTGCATAAGTTTCAATAAATTCTGTTCAGCCAGTTTTGCATGATGCTGTGACAAGCATGTGACATACAGACAAAAAATAGAGGTTACAGCATCACCCAGGATGAACTAGCGAACTAGCGATCTCCTTATGACAGGGCGAGCGCTTTAACCACTGCGCCACTCAGAGGCCTGCTGTCAAAATTTATAATGGCCGCATATGACACTTATCATTTAAGTCATACATACATCATTTATCATTTAAGGCATACATTATGTGGGCATTATGATAAATGCATGTGAGAGAAAGGGAGAGTGGGAGAGAGAGAGACATAGGTTGTTACTTTCTATAGGTTGTTGCTATGTCGATGTCATAGTGAGGTGATCTCTTGTCGGAATTCCAGCTGGCCAATAAGATTAACGTTCATCTTCCACCTATTATCAACAGCCAAGGCCGATCTTTTTTTTTTTTGTTGTCAGCTTTGACCCGGCAGCCTGAGAGGATATGTTGCAGGTTTTGCCTTTTGGGGTTGCACACACAGCAGGCCTCCTCTGTTAGGTACCAGTCGTGAAGGGTTCCTGGAACATGGCAGTGTGTTATGCTCTGATTCTGTTGCAGTTTAATATCTTCACAAACTCAGATATCCCCATGTCTTTTTGTTATTTCTTTGTGACCTTGGACCATGGCTTTCTTGTTGTTCACCACTCAAGGCCAGTCCTTCCTGGCCTTCCTGGTCCTTCCAATCCAATGATCTCCTGATGCTTGATCTGCACCACTTACAACAGGTACAGAGTTAAGCCTTAGAATTCCTCGTCAATTGGTCTATTGAGTTTCTTAGTTCAAACACCAGCAGTATTTTCTCCTGCTTATAGCTCAGGGAAATGGATTTCAGTAGGCAAGATGTTTTTTAGCAAACAGTCCCACATTGGACAGGCAGCATGGGCAGCCCAGACACTTTTAGATGTATTTGTTTGCCTTGGCGTCACTTCTGAAGAAGTGGTGTCACATAGCTTTAGTGACAAGGTGAACATTACCTATTCAGACAAGGTGAACAGGTAGCATCCATCATTGAGATGTAATGTGACTGATTAGCCATATACTGTACCATTGCCTTTCGTGCACCACAAGGTTTTGTACAGGCTGGTCCTCCAACAGTGGCTCTTCGGCTGAGAAGGAGGTCCTATCATTCCTGACTCCTTTTCTTATTAAAAGGCTGCAGGACTTGGCAGGTTTTATTAATTTTTTTTTTTCCTTTAGGAGTATGCTATGCATTCTGAAGTTTGCAGAAGGCAGTCACGCCATCTATGTAGACCTGGATGACTGGGAGCCTTTGGCCTGAAGGTACCTTCACTCCTCAAACCATTTGCCTTCTGCCAATCAGGATGATCTTAAAGGCTCATTCTGAGCTGTAATAGACATGGAATTGTTCAAATATGCAATTATCAGTTTCTGAATGAGATGAGGTATATGGAAGAATCTGAGGGTGACAGACCCACATGAATCTGCCAGGTCCAGCCAGAAGGTCTTCCCTGACTGATGTTTCTCCTTCGGGATGAATATAGTAATTGCTCTACTCCATGCTGATTGAATGGACTCTGTATTCCAGGCAACACTCATTAGCCTCCATAACAGCTTGAGAAGCCATGTGCAGTTCATATATACCTTGTATAGAACACCATTCAACCCTGGTGCTGATGCTGGCCTTGTCCATTCCACCTCCTCTTTATTCTCAGACCACTTGGGTGGAGAGATAGCAAAGTATGCAGCTTGTTCCAGGGGCTGTTTTACATGCCCTGGTGAACTGAGGCTTTTTGGATATCCTTGAGCTGTGCTTGAGCTGGCAACTAATGCACTTCTGCGCAACATGTCAGTTTTTTCTTATCCACTAAGGTCAAGCATCACAAGCAACTTGGATCAGAGGCCAGTAGTAGGTTATTTACCACTTTAGCTCTGTCTGTGTGCTATAAAAAGCCTAAATCCAACCTACTACATTTCATGAATGTTATCACTGCAGGTTTGAAGATAACTGCTGTGCTACAACCCTTTCTAGGGTCTTGGAGATAAAGGTGAGATTTGATATTGCAAGTGGCTAATATGAGGTTTTTTTTAATGAGGGGTTTGATAATTGCTAGTTTAAAATATTTAGGTACATTGACAGGGTAATGGAAAGAGTTGAGTGTTCATTAAGTGTATAATTTTGCTGAGGAAATTTTACCAATTTAATTTGACACAACTGACTTCTGAGTTTTTGAGTATTCTGTTTTAAAGTGCACTTGTGATCATTATACTGTACCAGGGCGCTAGTTTGTTTCTCTCTAGTGACTGTATTTTTGTTTTAGGTAAAGCTATATCATCAGGCGTTTAATTGAGTATGTACTATATGCATTCAGTTGTCTGATTTATGTGGGATTAAACAGTGAGCCACAGAGGTGGAACATGGGTGCAGCTAGCCGACACTTGGTGTAACCTACAATTAAACCTTGCAATGTCAGCATAATTCATTCCAGATGTGTATCAAATCACCCGCATATTAAATTTCCCCATAAGAAATAAGGGAAACTCTGATGATTCGTTCCGCAGCCCAAAAATATGCAAATAAAAATAATGAATACAAAATTTACACCAAAAATAAATCAAATTAACCTGGTTTTCTATTGAAAAGAATCCTGACGGAGCAGTGTTTTCATTAGTGTGTGTGTGTGTGTGTGTGTGTGTGTGTGTGTGTGTGTGTGTGTGTGTGTGTGTGTGTGTGTGTGTGTTTACAGGTGCGCGCACACACATGTGTATCTGTGTGTGTATGTGTGAAGATGAAAGAAGAGGAGGAGGTAGCTACTGTGTAGAATGACTTCCTTCCTCAAATATGAGAGGAGGGAGGGGGCTACTGTAGGACGGCTTTTACATACACACACACACACACACACACATACACTCACACTAACAGAAACACTGCTCTGTTGGGAAACTTCTTTAACAAAGAACCTCTCTAATGACACTCAAGTACGCACACACTAACAGAATCACTGCTTTCTGACAGTGAGTTAGAGACCGTGGATCTTTAACATGGAACCTTTCTAATGACACTTGCTTTAGCTTTACGCGCATACACACACTTACATGGTCACAATGTTATCATAAACAGTTCACATGCACAGATGTTGACTATACGAGTAACGCACGCACAGTGAGAATGAGCATGGGAGAGGGTTGCCCACAATCCTGTAGTATGCGAGAGAGAAGAATCATTGGCTCAGTTGTGATCATGTGATGCTTGGCAGTTAAAATTCATTAAAAAATTTTGCTTGTCTTGCAAAACGTTTGCAGACCAAGTTTCTCGCAATCCATGGTTCCACTGTATTTGTATGCTCCCTGACTCGGGTTCTGGATAGTTGCAGTTTAACTAGGACTGTGGAAGATCTGTGCAAGAAACAGGATACAATAATTATATGATAACAATAATTATATGACAGTATTCTTTTGTCATCATAATAATAATAAATATATATATAACGATAAAACCACACAAGCATGCACAAAGTTGTTCTTATGAATGTGTATAGGTTAAAAAATTGTTTTTTTGCACTTTTCCTAAGCAAGAGTCCGTGTGGCAAACTTTTGGTGCTCGTGTATGTGTGTGTTCTCTGTAAGCATTCCACTTTGGTATGATAATATTTGTTCCTTCAGGAAAGTGAGCATTTGCATTGATCCGAGACCAGCACTGTGTGACTGCAGCTCAGTACATCAGCACACGCATCCATCACACACACCACACACACACACACACACACACACACACACACACACACACACACACACACACACACACACACACACACAACAGTGCCTCTTCAGGATTCTAGTCTATTTATCATTGCAGTTCTATTATTTCAACTGATTAGTAAATGAAAAGCTAATTTATCAGTCTCTCTCTCTTTCTCTCTCTCTCACACACACATGCATGCGCACACACATACACACACGCACACACGCACACACACACGCACACACACACACACACACACACACACACACACACACACACACACACACACACACACACGTGTGTGTGTGTGTGTGTGTGTGCGTGTAAATTAAGCTGGGGTTAAATTGTCCTGCTGGGATGAGCAGAGTCACTAATTGAGTTTGACATTGTGTTTGTTTCAGTACTATGTTAAAAGGACTATGTTAAAAGGACCTGGGAGTGTGTGTGTGCGTGCGCGTGGGTGTGTGTGTGTGCGTGTGTGTGTGAGTGTGTGTGTGCGTGTGTGTGTGTGTGTGTGTGTGTGTGTGTGTGTGTGTGTGTGTGTGTGTGTGTGTGTGTGTGTGTGTGTGTGTGTGTGTGTGTGTGTGTGTGTGAGGTCCTCTGATATGCAACATTTATGTTTAGCATGTCTCCACTCCGCAGATTTTTACAGAGAATGTAAAAGGAAAGCAGCAGTCAGAGCCAATGTGAATAGTTTTGTTTAAGGAAAGAAAAAGAAGTAAGCTTGAACATGAAAGGATTTTTTGATTGTAGTAAATCACAATTAACCCAAAGCAAAAATATGCAAACTTATTTGTAAAATCAGTAATTAAATTATTCGTAAGTAATAATATGCCCTACAGGACCCATTATAATAATAAAAAATAAAAATAAAAATAAACTGTTATAATACCAGCAATACTGTAGGGAGTCCTAACATCATAAAAGCATTAGGAGTATTGTCACATTTAACAGCTGTAATACTCATTCTTGGTTAGCAACAAAAGTGTATTTTGCATGATGAGCAGGGATAGCGTTGGCTGCATGCTGGAGGTCACTCGAGTTCAGAGCCCAAACACAGAGGTGCTAAAGAGAGTGGAGTGTTTTGCTTTCTCCATCTGTTCTCACTCTGGAAAACTGCTCTCCCAGGCCTGTCTGTGTGTGTGTGTGTGTGTGTGTGTGTGTGTGTGTGTGTGTGTGTGTGTGGTATTCCTATTCTGTGTGTGGTAGCCCTCTCTCTTCACTGCTGTTCATGGTTCAGTTGTGATGATTCTTACCAGCAGGCCATCTCACCATCTACCTCTAACTCTTTCCTTTCTCCTTTGGCTAATCTCTGCTAGCGTGATGTTGTAACGGCGGGAGGTAGAGCGCATTAACGATGGAAGATTAGCAGAGGAAAATACCAATTCAGTGTGTTGCTCATCAATCTGAATTATCTATGGTAGAATATTTTAACCATGTAATTCCTAAGAAAACTTAAAAAATAGAACTGTTTTTAAAGCCGATTAAGAAGCCAGAATTTCTGACCAATTTGTGTGTGTATGTGTGTAACAACATCTTATAATTATAATACCTGTCCAACCATTAGGTGCACTCCAAGACAGTTATTTTCAATCCTACAAGACCAGGGCTCTCACTGAACAGCTATGCCACGCCACACACTATAATATTCATTGATACAAAATCACCGTTCATGTTCTTTAAAAAGCAACACCTTGCTTTTTGTTATTAACTTAAGTGATAAAATGATGTTGATCTTCATAAATAGTTTAACTGAAATGCAAATATGCATACATATGAATATGTGCAATCTCAATTAGACCATTTTATAAATCACATTAACATTTATAGTGTTTTTTGAATTAACTAAATACTTGGAGACTGCAGTAGACTCTATTTGGAATTACCATTTCATCTTAAGCGGTTGCATTTCTTAAGTATTTTGAAGGTGTTTTTTGCCTCTTTGTTATAATTTTTTTTTAAATCAAATTGCTTTCATGTAGTCTGAAAAAAAAAACAAACAAAAAAAAACATTTCCACCACATCCACTGGTGTTTTTAAATCAAATTCAGATCTAATTCCTAAAGATGTGTCTCAGCCTGTATGCTCTAACCACTCAAATTGCACGTCCATTACATCACTTGCAACACAATGTGAAAGTTCAAGTCCACATGATCACATAGTATGGATGTGGATCCATGTGGGAAGATGATAGAAAAAAAATTATAAATGGAGGAGGAAAAACTGTAGTTAAGCCAGCTGCTCTTATAATTTAAGTTGCTATGCTATACAAGATTATGGAGTGTAAGCATGTAAAAGTCATGCATTTGAATTTTGAATACAGCTAAATTAGCTAAATTAACAGCTAAATTTTCAGAAAGAGTGACTGAACTGCAGTATGTAAATGGAAAACATTAGTCCCTCTACAGAGGAAAAAGTTAAATGTCTGATAGCACTTTGGGGGGGATGCATCGGTACAGGCAAAGCTAAAGTGAATGTACTGAATTGGAGATTCTGTACATGAGGAATATTGTGCCGCATGCGACGCTCCGGTGTCGGCAACGTGTCAGATCCACTTTGATCACTTTCAAATAACAGTGTAGATAGTCAGTCCACAGATAAACACCAAATCCATAGCTAAATTTATACCTGCATTCTATTATCTGGTATTACAGTATAGCGGTATATAAGATGTGTGTTATGAGAAATGAGAGGAACTAGATTTCCTTCACAATGAAAATGTTATTATGACTGAACAAAAAAAAAATTGGTATGGTTCATGCTAGGAAATTATTTACTTTTCTTTCTCAAATAATGATAATAAGCCTTTCATTTACAACCACAATTTTAAAAATGGGAATAAATACAATGATCACCACTGACCTCCACAGTCCCTAGTTGGACTACAGCGGTTCTTAGATGGATGGATGGAATAGTTCGGGTAAAGCTTACATCATTATTAACACCAAGATTATTATCTCATTTAACAACTGTGATACTCACCATGGTTTGATGAATACTTTTCTACCTGACACTCATCTTCTCCATACTGCTGTACATGTAGCACAGGAAAAAAGTGATAAACATTTATTTGTATGTGATGTGTATTTAAAAATCACACGTCATTATATTCATGCACGTAATGTTAAGGAAAGGGTGCAAATTTTCTTTCTGTTGCTGACTGAACAGTATTGTGTTAAGAATAAAGCTTAATTTAAGACTATTATGCAAAGTAAAAACTATTCATTTCCATATATTTCATACATTCATACATTTCATTACTACAGTATATATACTAGTAATGAAATGTGGAGACAGTTGTAAGGATAAATATATCCTGATAAAAGATTTATGATGAAAGATTATTAAAACAAAAGATGAATGCATTTAAATCCTGACGACGCTGAGACAGATTTGTGTGAGTGTTAGTTCATTTTTCCGATTTAACTTAGATGTTTGCGCTCATTACCGTAAAGGCTCTCAGTAGGTCTCTCAGTAGGTCTCCTTCTTACGTGTCTATACGCCCATGTCTGGAGCATGTGTGGTCTACACGGATGACAAAGTTGCTGCCCCATCCTTCAATGTTCCACACTTCACTGCTTTTTAAAATCCACCAGTCTCTTTCGTTCTATTTCACACAGCGTTCTGCAAACACTTGAGCTAAAAAAAAAAAAACTCCCTTCTTTCTTCCTTTTTATCATTCTTTTTTATTTAACCTCTTCAATGATAGATGCTTTATGCCCCATTCTCTTTTCTGTTACACTTGTGTCACTCATCTCTAACCTCTTTCCCCACTTCTCTTTATGCATGTTGTTTTTTCTGGCTTTAATGATAGGATAATAACACATTAGTCTTGCTGATTATTTTTACGCTTGTGTGTATATACTGTGAGCAATCCATTTCGGAACATTCCTGGAATCACATCAGTTGGTGCTGTGTCACTACTTCTGCCTGCCACAGATGGTGTTTAACACCTGGATATTCTCTCAGGCGTGTGCACATATGTCGAAGCTTTTAACACAGAGTCAGATTATTACACCTAACTACCTTATTACAATGACATAGTACTTGCTATAAGTACAGCTAACGTAAGGTCATCATGGCAGCTTTTTGGCTATTCTGTAGTTTGCCTCATTTATGCCAGGACTGCGGTGTAGCTTATGCCTTCAGTCGGAGTTACACATTTTTATTCTCCAATGCTTTGGTAGACTTTTGAGTTGTCCCTCTTGCGTTAATCCTTCTGAGTTTCTCCGCTTGCACTGCAGTAAATTCATCCTTCCCTTTTTCCTTTGTAGCGTTGGCTTGAATTGTTAGCTAGAATTGCTAAGGCTAGGTTAATTCGATAACTGATTAGCCATAACATTGAAAACACTGAAGGATTATCTTATTACAGTGGAAATTGTGAACCGTTTGGGGTACATTAGGCAGTGACTGATCTGTCCCTCTGTAGAGTTTTGAAAGCAGAAATAAAATGAGTAGCAACTTTAATGAGGACCTTAGCAACTTTAATGAGGACCAAATTGTGGTGACTAGACGACTGGGTCAGAGCAACTCCAAAACAGCAAATCCTGTGGCCTATTCCCAATGGGTAATGTTTAGCACCAAAAGCATTAAAAATGCTAGTACCAAAAGAACTGAACCAGGCCTGTCTGATGAATCATGTGTCAGTTAGATGTGTGTGCAACACTTACTGTACCTGGAGAAAAGATGCTTTTTGGAGGAAAGCAAGCCAGCTGAGGTAATGTGATACTCTGGTCAGTGTCCAACTGGGAAAACTTGGGTAGTGGCATTCATGTGGATGTGACTTTGACAAACCTAACAAAACATTTTTGCAGACCCAACTACACCTCTAAGTGGCAATGGTAATCACCAATGGCAGTGGTCTTCTTTAATTAATGTGCCCTGCCATAAGATAAACATTGTTCATCTTTATGACTTGGACTGGAAATCATACCATACCACTGGAAACCATATCTCAATTTGATTGGGTATCTGGAACATGCTGGACGAAGTCAAATGACAAAGGATTGTAGGCAAGTAAAAATACAGATACATTCAACAGTTTAAAGGATGTAGTAGTCAAAGAATATTTTAAAGTAAAGTTTAAAAGCCTATTACATAAATTATATGTTCACAGGGGATGTCTTAATGTTGTACAATTTCCAGTCATTTACTGAATTTGGAATGCTTTGTCAGAAAATTCTGAAGGCCATTCGTCATTTTGATAGATACGAAATAAAGAGAATTTAATAAGAATTTAATAATGAAGAATTTAATATATTCATTGTGACCAGAGACATCAAAACCCTGAACCTCTAGCAGTGCTTCACTGAAGGAAAAAAAACCCTCTATGCCTCATTTAGCACCATTACCAGTGGAGTAACTGCATACTTCAGTATTTAAGAATGTGTTTAAGAAGTGTATGCGGTACCATTTCAGAATTTAGATTAAACTGAGAACAATGGTAGCAGGAGTTTTCAATAACTGTAACAGGCATAAGTGTGCAGATAAATCATGGAAACATTTGTACATACTGGAATGAGGTTAAAAATTTGAAGTTGGAGCACGTAAGTAAGCATTTCTGTTAATCTGACTATTCCAAACCAACTGACCAAGAACAATTAATACATGAGTCTATACCCTAAAAAACAATGTGACAGGTTTGAATCTTGTGAATGTTTTAATGAAATGTAAGTGATGACATAACCAGTTGCGTCCTCTGCTATGACTAATGCATAACCTTAATTTACTACAAAAGTCTAGTGCCTCTGGCTCTATTCAGGTGTTCACATGCTTTTGGCCCCATAGTATATATATATTTTTTTATTTTTTATTTTATTTTTTTTATATAAACTGATCATTTTCAACATCAAAGCTCCTTTTGATTGATGCTGGATCAAGATAAGCTCAAGTACGAGGAGGAGAGTGAGGAAGCTGCTCCTCCACTTATTATCCAGGAAAAAGTCATGTCAAAGAAGGAAATGGTTAGCACTAAGGTGCTTGGTCTTTCCATCTGCTGTGCCTTCTCCCGGTCACCTCCCATGAGGCAAGGCAGCCTGTAAAGTGCTTGCTGACTGTGGCAATGTGGTCCCTGTCATAGGTGGCTAGCTGTCATGCACACTTGCACCGCGACCGGCACGAGGACCCGGAAGTAAGATGGTCGCGCTTTCAGAAAGCATAAAAAGAAATAAGATGGCACTTCACATTGCTCAGTCATTGAGTTCATCCATGCTTTCGCTTCGCCGACTATTTCGTGAGTACTCACCTATTCAGGTTGCTTCCTTGATTGAGTGTGTGTTGCTAGAACGCGGGTTTATTTGTGTAGATCCTTGCTCTTTGTGTAAGAGAATTCTAAGAGTAAACTCGCGCTACTTCCGCGTTTGGGTTTACCATCCACGCAACATGGGCTAACTGCTAAGGCTGTTGTGGAACTCCCAGCCACATTGGAGGGCTTAATTCAACTTGCGTCCAGCGTCTGCTTGCCCGCCCCAAGCCAGCTCCTCGCGCACTGCCGTCCATCATGCCATCACTGCCCCATTTCTCGCTCCAAACTCCTTCCTCCCTCTCTCGTACGCCTGTTCCGGAAGCTCGCCCCTCATTCACTACTGCACCTACGAGATCAGTGGGTTCTCCACCTCCCACCGTGGTTGACACAGGGGCCGGGGAACCCATGCAACTAGGATGCGCCTCCTTGACTGCTGCAGAACGGGAACGACGCTTTAGAGAAAGGCCCCAATTCTACTGCACCCCAACGCAAGTAAACCATTCATTGTGGAGGTGGACACTACAGATGTGGGCACCGGGGCCGTTCTCTCCCAACGAGGTCCAGACCAGAAGCTACATCCCTGTAGTTTCTTTTCCAAAAAATTTGACCCCACTCAGCAGCAATGCGGGGTAGGGGATCGCGAGCTGCTGGCCATAAAGTGGGCATTGGAAGAATGGCGACATTGGCTCCAGGGCGCCAGGGAGGCGTTCATCGTCTGGACCGACCATCAGAACCTGATCACCATCCGCAACTTAAAACAGCTCAATCCGAGACAGGCGCGGTGGGCACTGATCTGCGAACATTACAACTTCCATCTATCCTACCGCCCGGGGTCCAAGAACACCAAAGCTGACGCCCTCTCCCGACAACATGAAGAGGACGCCCCCCGGGCGGACCTCGCTCCTGTCATCACACCCACCAAGATCATTGCACCATTTCACTGAGACCTGGAAACGAGGGTTCGCCGTGCACAGGCGATGGAGACCGCGCCGGCAGGTGTGCCGCCTGGGCAACTCTACGTGCCGGACACCGTAAGAACCAAGGTGTTGCGATGGGTTCATTCCTCGCCCTTATCTGGACATCCCGGCGCCAACCACACCCTCCAATTTATTAGACGCGCCTTCTGGTGGCCATCTATGGCGAGTGACGTAAAGGAGTACGTCCAGGCGTGCCCAGTGTGCCAGGGCTAAGAATACCAATCAACCGACACCGGGGGAACTCCAACCACTCCCCGTTCCCCATCGGCCCTGGATGCACATTGCCGTCGATTTCATCACGGGCCTGCCGGTCTCCGAAGAGAAGAACACCATCTTAACTATCGTCGACCGGTTCTCCAAAGTCGTGCACCTGGTGGCCCTCGCCGGACTCCTGTCAGCCAAAAGAACAGCGGAGCTGATTTTGGAACATGTAGTCCGACTGCATGGGTTCCCAAAAGACATCGTCTCGGACAGGGGGCCCCAGTTCACCGTTCGGTTCTGGAAGGCCTTCTGCCGTCTGATCAATTCCACCTGTAGTCTATCCTCTGTTTATCATCCCCAGACTAACGGTCAGACGGAGCGGACCAACCAACAACTGGAGCGCTACCTGAGATGCTTTGTTGCTGATCGCCAGTGCTCCTGGGCCCGCTACCTCCTATGGGCTGAGTTATCTCATAATCTCCACGTCTTTTCAGCCGACAATCTCAGTTCGTTTGAGGTATGCCACGGTTTCCAACCTTTGATGTTCGATCATCAAGAATCGGAGATTGAGGTGCCGACGGCCCAACAGTTGTTCGCCAGTGACGACGCCTGTGGAGCCAGGCTAACATCGCCATCCAACAGGCCAACAACTGCTACGCCATTCAACATCACCGTCGACACCCGCCGGGACGTTTGTACAATGTAGGTGACAGAATATGGCTTTCAACCAAAAACCTTCACCTTCACACAGAATCCAAGAAGCTATCACCCAGGTTCATCGGTCCATACCGCATCACCCTCCATATCAATCCTGTCACCTACCGGCTCCAGCTGCCTGTGGTGCTCCGAATCCATCCGGTATTCCACACCTCCCAGCTCAAACCCCTCATCACTTCACCAATGGTTTTTTGCATATAAAAACAATCAAAACATTTCGAAAAGAAATGCAGTAAAATTTTAAATGAATAGAAATAAAACCTACCTTAACATTAATTTGTGATTACGCTTGAAAACGCAAGAAAACTCAGAAAAACCAGTTGAAAGTGGCTCCCTTTTCTTCTTCCTACTGTCCTTGCTAACATTCGTTGTGAACAATGGTGCAATGTTTTTACTAAATCTTACACAAAATGCAAAAAAAAAAATTGCTTCATCTAGCTCTCCACTGACGCAAACAATGCGTTGAATGGCCCACATATACACACAGCTTAACCGCCATTCGGTTTAGCACGGTACTTTCACTCATATGCCAAAAATTTATATGCTGAGGCAAATTTCTTGAAAGATTTCAGTTCTTAAAGCAAAAAATTCTTAAGGTGGCGCATTCCTATGGAGATGTACCACTGTACATGGAATCCCTGACTTATGAATAGTTACAAATCTCCGCAGATATGAACAGACTGCAGATCTATGAACATTCGTAGATGTGAACAAATTATGGAAGCTGCTCATGTGTGTTGTACAAAAAAAAACACTGTAGTGCACCAGATACCAAATATTTACAAGTATATCCAATATTTTCGGTGTGTAAATGAATGTATAAAATGTTTGCTGCAGGTACAAAATGTGTCAGTCTCACCAGTTGCAATGAATCAGTCCAGGAGCACAATGATAGTAAAAGGCTGTCTTGTAAAGCTGTATCGATGGTGAGTAATCCTAATTTTAGAAAATCCCCAACAAAAGATTATAGAGTTTAAAGTCCAATACAGTGGGAAACGGCTTTGAGATTCCCCTTGCGATTTTAAGGCGCAGAGACAAAAATGCTTGACGCGTGAAATTCATTTCCATAGGCATGGTACAGTTTTTGGCCACATGATGACAGTGTAGGGAAAGGGGACAGAGATTTAGTCAAGTGGATTGATATGCGATACATTGTATATTCGTGTCAAAGGAGTATAAGACTTTTTGGACTTAAGAACAAATCCGTCTTATGAACATGTTCTTGGAATGGATCTTGTTTGTAAGTCGGGGAGTACATGTATTGTGAATGCTTAACTTTGAAATTTAATATATTTATTTAATTATGTACAATTAGGGCAGGAGCAGCATTAACTATATCAAAGTTTTACTTTCAAACTAATCTTAATGACAAACCAAAATCATATCTTAATTAATCTGTATAAATTTACAAGAAACACAGAACCAAATAAAATAAAATTAGTGACTAGTACGCTACTGGGACCATTTATACACAGACAAGCCAAAAATCATTTAGGTGTGTTCGGGGGTATGTGAGTTCTTTGCCTACACACACTGCATGCAAGCTAGCCAAAAGTTCTCTTGCTTCTTCGCAAACTTGAAAACAACGTTGTATGAAAACAACTAAAATGGGATCAAGTCTATAGTGCAAACATTCCAAGTACAGTAGGTGATAACATTTTGGGTCTGCTACCACTGCCAAGATCTGCTCTTCAAACTAGATTTCAGTGTTGTAGCATCTATATTGAGTGATGCAGATTATGTGGTGAAACCCCGTGATTCAAAAAATGTGTCTGGTGTATATACACATACACAAGTCTTAGGGCTCTTACTCAACCGTAGATGTTTTCTCAGTTTTTTTCTGTCTCTGCAAAAGCTGCTACTTCTACAATAAGGCAGTGTGCTCCTGAAATGGATGGTCTCAATCTAGATATGGCATGTTTTCCCTGTGCACCTTGCACCTCTTGGGTCGGGGTTTGATTCCCGCCTTGAGTACTTCTGGGTACTCCAGTTTCCTTCCACTGCCCCAAGACATGTGGGGTAGGCTAATTGGTGTTTCCAAATTGTGGTAGTCAGTGTGTGCTTGTGTGCCCTGCAATGGATTTGGGAGATAGGCTCCAGGCTTCCTAAAACCCTGTACAGGATATATCGTGAATGAGTGAATAAGAGTGATTAAATATTTCATCTAAACAGAAACACTTGTTTGCACTGGCACAAAGTGACATAAGTCTCATTAAGAAATACCCATAGCTATTTATTTGTAATTATGTATTTAAATTCTCTTTATGCCTGAAAAATAAGACTCGTTCTGCATGAATTACCTTTAGATTAATTCCACAATTAAAGTGGACTTTTTCTTTCCTCCATGAATGGAAGACGTACTGTACTAGAAAGCCCCACTCACCTTTCCTTTGCCTAAAATATCTTCTATCTACTTTCCTTCAATATTTAGTTTTTGGCCTTAGAACTGTACCTGCTGCATTTCAAAGTTTAATGACCCAAGTTCTTGGTCATGTTGATAAACTTTGAAGCCTACGGGGTAGTTGTCTTTTTAGCTGCTTGGGAAAGCCCCCATGTTATCATGTAATATGTATTCACTTGCCTACAGACAGCATCGCTCATGTTAAACATTGCAAAATAAACCATCATACTGTATGTCCAGTAATATACAACATTCCCACATACTCCGTTTGCTGACTCAACTTTAGGAGATTGTGGTATGGCCCTTCTTACTCCTGTCTCATGCAAGTTTGTGTAGATGTAAGACCCAGAAGAATATTTTTTTGACTACTTGTGCTTTGCCCTTTGACACTCGATGTTTTGTCACTTTGGGCATGTTTTCTGCTGGTGGAGTGAGGAACAAAAGTGTATTTTATATTTGTGTACTTTGTGTATACTGTAGTTATTGCAGCCCAATCTGTGATGGGGGCGTAACACTGCAATCAGTTCACTGCAATTAATCTGTTCCCTGTTGGCTATGCATTTCATTACCAAACCAACATACAAATGTAACTTTTTTTTTATTTTTCATTTTTTCTTTTTTTACCAAATATGACTACATGGTCATTTTGAGGAAGGCCCCTGTGTACACCCTACCCACTGGAAACGGTGCATTCAACAGTACAGTGCCTCAAATTTTAACCTTTTTGCAGAAACTGTTGTCATTCTGCCACTTCATTCTCACAGGGAGTCCATGATCTTATACCGGTAGTTTTAAATGACCTATACATCTACGATTGCCATAGGAGCTTGGTATGACACTTTGCCCTTGGGTTCCTTGGGTGCCCTCCCTACAAAAGTCCAATCATGAGGTTGATCTGAAATGTATGTCATAGAACTAATTGGAGAGTTTGGAGAGTTGCTTCTCAAGCTTTCCCTGCATGCACTGGTGGCAAGATGAATCTGAATGGCAATATGGCCAACTCCTTGTTTAATTTTTAAGGTCACATAACCATGTATCTAAGGGTTTACACTTTTTCATTGATTGTTCACGAGCAATGTCAGCGAAATGTGTCCAGTATCTTTATCTTATTTTGGAGAGACACAGAAACTCAAGCTGTGTGCCCTTATTCTAATACTGTATACTTTTTTTTCTCTCTTTATGTGTAAGAAGACATAGTCCTATCAATTCTTCAGTTTGTGTGTGGGATCGCCCTTGATACTGAAGAATGACAGCAAACGAAGTGGAACCCAGAGCAAGGGAATGTGTGTGTGGATGTGTGTGTATGTATGTATGTATGTATGTGTGTGTGTGTGTGTGTGTGTATGTGTGTGTGTGTGTGTGTGTGTGTGTGTGTGTGTGTGTGGGCTGCAGCTGAACACACAGCTCATCTCCAAAACATCGACATTCCCTACCGAGGCTGTTTAGTCTCTGCACGGCTAGAATGCAATTACCCAAAGCTCACTACTCTTGACCTCTTACTCACTCCTCACACATCTGGAACTAACACACACACAGCAGCAGCAGCAGCCACAGCTCCTGTACGTCTGACCTCTGTCAGCAGATTAGTGTGTTTGAGAGGGCGATGCAATTGTTAAAGCCATAAAAAGAAACAAGACAGACACACACATATTATCTTATGACTTCAAGTGTTGTTGTTGTTAGCTTGTACTGTATAATCCAGTCTATGACAGTATACGGTAGTCTATAACTGTCTGCATAATGCTTAACATAGCACACATCTTTTAAATGACTATATAAGGGAAAAAGGTCAAATTAGTCATGCTAATTTAATCTTATCTTGCATATGCTGGTGAGCCAAACAACTGTCAAAAGGAATAACATTCTTCCCACTATTTTGTACTTCAGAATCAGACAAAGAATCGAAGTCACACAATAATCCGAACACATTCTATTGGCCAAGGCATTGTTTTTTGCGCTGGAGCTACAAGACCAATATAGCTAACAAATAATGTAGATCTGTGTGTTAATTCTCTACATTAGTTTCAGCATGGAGGCAAATCCAAACACCACGGCTTCTGTCTTTAATTTCACATCACACATTTCACTTCTTTTCAGACTCTTTTTCTTTCCTTCAAGCTCATGGCCCATTTGTTTCATCCCATTTCTCCATCTCTCTTTCTCCAGTCATTAAACAACCATATATCCCTCCATCAATCGGTCACCATGTATTCTTCCATTCATCTTTCCCTCCATCTCTCACCATCCCTTCCACTAGCTTTCTTTCCATCCCTTCCTCCTTGAATGTCCAACTATGTGGCCTAAAATAATTATCTGATGTGTGGAAAAGGGGAATTATGGGACAAGTGTTGTTGCCGTTTTTTTTTTTGGTTCTCAATTTGTGCCTCTTTATGTTTATCTCTATGTTGTTTCCTTTTCACCCCCCTCTATTTTCCTTTTACTGTAGTCCTTTCTTCACTTTTTATCTTTCCTTTTGTTGTTAATTAAACAATGTCAAGGCTTTAGATGTTTTCCCTCATTTTTCTGTCTGTCTTTCTTGCTAGTTGGCAGTCTTTCCGTCTTTCCATAATGCTCTGTATACATCTTTATACCCTTTTCTTTGTACCTGGTGTGGTATTGTACCTCTTTGACGTTAGCAAAGAGCTGTTTATGTATACAGTTCAGTTCAGACTTGAGTTCTCTGCTGAAGTGTGTGTGTGAGAGAGAGATGAGTCTAATGGAGTGTGTGATGGCCTCTGAACAGGCTGGACTCAGCTGACAAAATACACACATATGCACACACTCTGTCAGTTAAGTAGCTCATCTTCTCCTCTTCTTTACTTCACACCCGGAGTTTCCATTCCCATTGCATCTCTTCTCTTCAACTCTCCTCCTATTTCTCTGTCTGTGATCTCTCTCAGGGCATTTTTGTGCACTTTCTGCATTTAAATTAACTTAACAAAACGATTCTCTATTATGTTCTTTGTAAGGATGAAGCATGATATTCAAGTAACTCATATTTAATCATCTAGATCGGAGGTCGTCATCTAGCGGCCCAAATGCAGACCAGCATCTGTCATTGACTAGTCTAAATCAAGTACAGTGGAACCTTGGATTCCGGAAGCGGGCTTGTATTCCAAAACACTCGCAAACCAAATCAGATTTTCTCATAAGAAATAATGAAAACTTGAATTATTCGTTCCACAGCCCAAAAAAATTAATACATAAAAATATTTAATACATTATATAGAATAAAAATAAAACAAATTAACCTGCACTTTACCTAAAAAAATAAAATAAAAATAGGCGAGTGTGTGTGTGTGTGTGTGTGTGTGTGTGTGTGTGTGTGTGTGTGTGTGTGTGTGCGTGTGTGTGTGTGTGTGTGTTGGTGTGTGTGGGGCACGGTGTCAAATTACACACATAACACCTAATGACAGGCTGAAACAGAGAGTGAGAGAGAAATTGGATCTCCACCCTCTAATGAGACTTGCTTTTGCTTTATACGTAAGAGATGCGTAAGAGACCCAGCAGAGGAGACGATTACCCACAATTCTGCAGCGCAAGAGAGAGAAAAACCATTGGCTCAGTTGTGATCATGTGATGCTCGGCATCAAAACAAGAAGCATATGCGTGATACATTATACTCGGTACTCGTAATCCAAGACTTGCTCATTTTTCAAATCAAAATTTATTAAAAATCTTTGTTCGTCTCGCGGAACACTCGCAAACCGCATTATGTGTACAACGGATCTTCAGTTTAGCGGAAAAGCGAATGAATCATTTCCTATAAGTCAAAAGAAAAATTATTTATATATTTATTATAATTATTATCGAGGACGACATATAAATAGGGCACAATAATTTACATTTAAATTTAATTAGGAAACCATTCGCATTATATAGGCTAGTAATATGTAAAAATAAAAAAAAACACATCTCCGTACATCATGTAACTTAATCGAATAAATTATCGTTATATATTTTTTAATGGTATCAGTTTTTGTTTCAATAAATATTCTATATTTAATGTCTGTAGTGTGTATGTGCACGGACAGTTTGTGTGTATGTGCGCGCGTCTCATATGTAGTTGTTTGAGCAGTTAGTAGTATGTATGTATGTGTGACTGTTTCATATATGTGTATGCAAGTGTTTCATATTCGTGTGCATGAGTGAAGTTTGATTTAAGCCCTATACGGTGCCTCATATGATTTGATAAAAGTCAATAACAAACAAAAAGTTTAATGGCAAATGGACAGAGACTTGTACATCTAGTTCCCTCAATTCAAACCCCTTTAATTTTGAATAGACACCTAATACATTGTAAGTAGACTTGCACATCAGGACAAAGAAGTCTTTGGAGCGTGTGGTCGATGCTGTAATACAGGTGGTCAGATAAGAAGCTTGTGGGGCAGGATATGGAAATGTTCAGGATGCTCATGCAAATCTAAATGATAGATTTACACATTCAATTATCTTCACAAACTACTTTATCCTGGTTGGTCCATGTGGTTTAAAAGACTGATTTGTCTATGACACACAAAAATCACAGACAGATATGATCAAACATGGCTCTAGGTTCAATGGGCCATGCTAATATGAGGCGCCACCACGATACAAATCATAACCTCTTTGAATTTTCTTTCCTTTTTTAAACCATGAGATAATTGCTACTGGTTAAGCATCAAATATTAACTCTTCTTGAAACTGAGTTGTGTTAGTTATTATTATGAGTAACTCCACCTTCATGCATTTTACTTTCATGGCATTTTGTCAGGCTCCCTTATCTAGAGCAACTTCCATTTGTATCTCATTATACATATGACTACTTAAGGGTCCAGCACTATCTCTTTGGCAGTGCTGGTATTTGAACCTGGCACCATTTGATCATCAGTCCAACCACTGAGCTACCCCTGACCACGCCCTACTGTAGGTCTCTCTTTGGCTTTGTGGCACTGTCTTGCTCTCTTTCCTTTCTTGGTGTGTTTTTTTTTGTTGTTGTTGTTGTTCAGTTTAGAAGATTTTAAATATAAATCTACTTTGTACAAATTTAATAAACACACCTCACACTGTTTTATCTGTACCTACTGTAGCGCCTTAGATTTGCTAGCATGCATGCTGTATGCATATTTGCTTTGCCTCCCACAATGCTACAATGCTACATGTTTAAAAATACAGCAAAGTACTTCTGTTTCTGTCCATGTTGGTTTGAAAAGGGAGAGGTTTAAGTGGAACTGTAGGGTGTGAGTGTAAATGTGTGTGTGTGTGTGTGTGTGTGTGTGTGTGTGTGTGTGTGTGTGTGTGTGTGTGTGTGTGTGTTCTAACCAGGAGAAAGCTAAAAAAAAAAAAAAAAAAAGAAAGACTGTTTTCTTTTACTGTTTTTTAAGGGTTATTATTTAATTTTTTTACAAGGGCAATTCCATGCAAAGGCCAGCCTTATCATGGGGAAAAGTAGACATACTGTACTGTAAGTCATGTGGTTCTTTCCAAATCATAGTGATACAGTAAAAATCTACACATGCTTATACTGAGCTAACTTTTACTTATAAGTTCAACAGTAAAGTCTAACGCTGAGTGTCAGAAAGTACAAACAGGATGAGAGTTACAAAGAAAAAGAAAAGAAAAAAAGAAAAAAATCTTAAAATTGTGATTAATTCATAGTTATTTGTTCATAATTACTATTTTGAACAGTAAGACAGTAAAACGTTTTACAGTAAAATTCTTTATTCAAGCATTTCTGTTTATACGTCTAGACAAAAGAAACTTGCCCAACTCAAAATAGAGTATACAATTTATACAAAAACTCAAAATCTAAATTTACAATTTTGTTTGCCTTGTTACATTAAGAACACAGGTAAGGTGAAATTACCCTCATGCTAGTAGAGTGTTGCTTTATCGTGGATAACCTAACACATATCTTCTTAAGGTGTGCAGTGCACGTGCATGAAATTCGGCATGTGATCATGTCTTGGTATGAAAAGTTAAGAAAACATTCTGATTGTGCACTTTGTCTTCACACTATCATTTGTTGTTTACACAATGCTATCAGAGAGACTGCCATCGGAATGCTTCAAGTTGGGGCAACGAAATCACGCAATCAGACATCATCAGAAGGTTTGAAGTTTCCAGGAATACCATTACTGGGCCATGAAACAGATCCTGAGCAACTTTTTTCCACTGCTGATCGCCCTAGGTCTGGAAGGCCAAGAGTAACCATGCCAAGACAAGACAGACTAATTAAGGCAAGACAGACTAATTAAGACAGGACAGACTAATTCGATGGCGTCATTTGAGAAATCGTACAGAAAATGCTGCCAATACTGCTGCTGGTATTCCAGGATTACACACGATAAGCAGTCGGACTATTCAACGACATTTGGCTGCAGCTGGACTTGTCTGGACGTGCAAGGAGTCTGTATCGCACGCCAGTGTTGACTCTACTTCATTGTCAACGTTGTCTGAATTATGAATTTATGGTTCTAATGGACACACAGAGTTTTGGGCAAAATCATTTATTCCAAAAACAAAATAAACATTTTCAAATCTACACTTTTTTTGTGATCAGTCTTTTCTGTGGTACAAGTTAATGCTTTCTGCAGCTGTCCTTAAAATTCATGGAGTTCATAGAAAACATGTATTCTCTTATCCAGAACACTGTTAAAATGCTGTTTAAATTCATAATGTCAATGATTGTATGAGTTTTTTTTTTTTTTTGAGGATTTGTTTGTTTTACCTGAAGGGATTGAAAGTTATTCAATTCAATTCAGTTTTATTATAGTGATTTATCACAAAACAGCTTTACAGAATCAAGAGAGAGTTTTACAGAATCAAGGGAAATGGGTATGAAATGTGCAAGATAATATGTATAAATCAAAATGATCAGATATCCCTGATGAGTAAGCCAAGGAGGCAAGTGGCAAGGTAAAACCCGCTGAGATTGAAACCTTGAGAGGAACCAGACTCAACAGGGAACCCATCCTCATTTAATGAATGGCAGGAATGGTTTTGGTTACTGGAAATTCAGTATAACATGACAAGTGCTTAAGTTAACATGGAGTCCAGTTTAGTTATTGGATGATCAGGTACCAAACTGTAGTAGAGTAAATTCCAGAGAACAGCTGTCTGCATCAGCAGAGTCCAAGACCATATTTGTGGTCAAACTGTCCCCAGTCACCACACGAAGATGAAATGTCATGCACATGAATTCACTGATACTAAGCTTGTCCATTAATGTTACATCTATAATGTTAAAAGTTCCTTTCTATTTTGGATAAATCTGAAGCAGCATGATATATCTTTGTAATAAATATGTGTTGATGTTTTCTCAATTAAAGCAGATCCAACTGTTACTTTGACCAAGACACCATCACCTTAGAAAGAATGTTCTAGAATGTTGTGAAAGCTGAATCTTGAAATTGATTGGCCCCAAGCCTGTTTCAGAAAGACCATGGCCATACTTTGTAAGGTTCACAAAGACATGATGCTTAGATTACACTTTGCCTAAGGAAGAACTCAAATTGTCTCCATAGACCCCTGACCCAAACCATGAACTAAAATTATTGCTGCATGCTAAGTCTTTTTTTTTGCACAACATTAAAACCTGATCTCTTGTCCTCTTGAGCCTGAATGTTCCAAAACATCTCCACGCTCCCACAGCCTTCCCATGTGATTGTACAGTAAAAAAGTTTTATTATAGGAATGGGTTAACATCTAACCATTCCTGCCATTTGTTTTGAAATGGAACTGTCAGTACTCAGTTGTCCACATACTTCTGATCATATAGAGTAATATAAAAATATGAGGAAACTCAAAGTTGAGTTTATAATTAAAACTTGCGTGTTTTGATGTTAGACTGATATCTTCAAGGACTGTGAATAAAAAGTATGCACAAGCACATCTGCAACCACTGTCCACTTCAATAGCAATACCTGTGCAACTGCTCATCCCTGCGTTACCCAAACAGCTAATCATCTGGAAGCAGCACAGTCCATTAAAGTCATACGGATACAAGTCAAGATATTCACACAGGTTCTAAGATGATGTACAACACAAAATAGATGTCAGTTACAGTACGTAGCATTGTAGCATAACGGCTGTGAATGTACACTTGGCGCTAACAGAATTAGCCTTGTGTGGTGTGGTGTGATGAGCACACAGCAACACAGCACATGGCCTCATTTGGTGACAGATTCACGATGTCATAACTACGTGTCCCAGAGAAAAGCAGCGCGTGTTAGCATTGGAGAGCGGGCTGTTTTCAGACGAAACGATTAAGAGCTCTACTGACGGACGCAGAATTTATGACTCTTTTTATTTTCCTTTCCATTTCGTGCTTCCATTCTGTCGTCTCTCATTAAAAGTTCAGTGTCGGGGAAACAACGATGAAGACTGTGCTAACATCATCATCATCAGGAACGGAGGGTGATTTATGCAGACGATGAGTTATTAAAGAGGGAGTTAATTGAGCCTTACCGAGTTGAAGACAAACAGCCCACAACTTTCTGTTTTATAGATTATGAGATGTTCTTATACTTAGAGTGTATAATATAGATATATTTCAATAGGCAAACAGAATAACCTTGGGCAACGTTCTAAAATTTACTAATTATCTAATTATTGCACATTCACCAGATTATTTTAGTTTATTAATTAGGGCTATTTCATTGTTAATCTTGTGTAATGGGGAATTATCAGTTATATTGTGCACATTGGTATATAGAACTACAGAAGTAAGCTCTTACATAAAAATTGGAGTTCAAGTAGGGTGAAAACAGAAGAGTGACATAGTTAAAGTGCATGTATAAATAAATGTTACCACCCACATGAGAATAGGTTCCCTGTTGAGTCTGGCTCCTTTCAAGGTTTCTGCCTATTATAATCTCAGGGAGTTTTTCCTTGCCTCAGTTGCCTCCCGCTTGCTTATCAGGAACAATCTGATCATTATAATTTATATATTCCTTACACTTTTTAAACCCATTTATATAATTTTTGGATTCTGTAAAGCTGCTTTGCGCCAATGACCAATGTTAAAAGTGTTATAAGAATAAAACAGATTTTTTTTTTAAAGATGCAAAACAATGAACCACGCCAAGACAATAACAGCTAGGATTGTTTATTCAGCAATATATTGGAAGGGTACTTAATTCTAGTAGAATTTTAATTGAATATGTGGTGGGTTTAGTTGTTTTATAAGCCATGGGCCTTGTGAGGAGCGATATGCACGCACCTGGTGGCAGGGAAAACATTTTTTTTCACAATAAATGCCTCATCTGGTTAAAGTCATTGGTAAAAAGGCATCATATCAAAGTAAAGAGAATAACAATGAAAATAAAGCATGATGGTGGCAACCCGGGCTACTGATATGTCCACCCAGGGATTTGTACAGTATGTTTCACTTTGAAGAAAGCTAGAAAAAAGAAGCAGTCTGTGTGGCAGCTTGCCAGGTACAAGCAGCGGCATGTACAAGTATCCTGTACACAACATATATATAGAAATAAAGAACATATTGTTTTTAGTACATGGTGTATACACTTGATTTCTCCACTAGAGGGTCACGAGTTCAGCCTGCAAGTCAGTGCAGAGTATGCTTATCAGCTAAGGTTAGGAGTTAGACTTGGTGCTTTGATCTTTTAGCCCTAGTTTACTTGATGTACTGTACAATGAAGCGTTTTTTTTTTAAGGATTAATGGTTATACAGTATATGTATACATGTATATGTATACAATGAATACATTTACAATATATATAATATTTTAAGATACAAAGAAGAAATTGATTCATTAAAAATAGTTCAAGGGGGCTGCGTTCAATTCCCGTCTCGGCATCTGTGTGTGTGGGATTTGGACGTTCCCACCGTACTTGGTCGGTTTCCCCAGCGTACTCCGGTTTCCTCCTACAATCCAAAGAGATACAGGTTAGGCTAATTCGCAAATTGCCCATAGTATGTGAATAAGTGTGTGCGGGTCAGTATGTGTGCTCCTGGCGATGGTTTGGCACCCCATCCAGGGTATACCCTGCTTCGTGCCCTAAGTCTACTGGGATAGACTCCAGCCCCCATGACCCAATATACAGGATTAGGCAGTATAGACAATGAGAACGTAAATGCAAATAGTTTACAAAATAGGCAGAGCATTAGTTCTCTGCTTTTATTTTTTATCTTCTTTTTTTTTTTTTTGTAGTATTTTATTATTTTATGAATATGTTACTGATCTCACCATGTTTTTCCATCAGGAATTTTCATCTAAATGGCCATATTAAAATGACACAATTAAATATATATATTCATGTTTTTAGGATGTCAAAAGAAAGCATGTAGCATTATGCTATATTATCTGGCTACCTTTCTCTTTTTTCTCATCTTGTATCTCACCTTCTTTCCTCATCAGTCAAGTTACCCATCCATATCTATCTATTTCTCTGCACCTCTGTAGTAAATTAAATTGAATAAGGCAGAGCAAACAAATATGCACATTTATAATGATATAGAATCATTAATATTTGTCTCCGAATTATTTCTTTCACACTTTTTTTTATAATGAAGGCTCTCTGCGTTTGTCGTTATACCTCAACCCACCACTAGGGGGAAGTAGATCACTGCTCTCCCCAAATTAAGAAGCCGTTTAGCAGATTAACTTGGGGACCAAAATCAAGTCAGACACGTATTGCTGCTGCGTCTAGTGTGTGTGCGGGAGAGAGTTCACACATATGGCCAGTAAGGTGACATGGTTGACAGCACTTTAAGATTAAGCCAGCTGTTATTGGAGGTAATGTGTTGCAGATGTGTGTACACACACACACACACACGCGCGCGCGCATGCACGCGAGTCCTATAAAGAAATTTATCAGTTCTTATTAATAAGTCCATGCAGTTTTCCTTTTGTACATTTAAGACATTAAGTTATTAAATTAATACACTTCTTAAAATCTTCTATATATCTATATCTATATACTTGTTTAAAGAAGTGTATAAATATAATAAATTAATGACTTTAATTACTTTATATATATTTAATTGTATAATATATATCCATATCTGTTATTTCATATTTTTGCAATCCTCAGTATTGCTGTAGAATGTAGAAAATAAATCACAAAACAAAAACAGAAACTTGGAAGTGATCCCAAAATTTTGAGCGGTAGGGTATA
>QNUK01000472.1:397500-482500 GCA_013621035.1 Clarias magur | reverse complement strand
AGAAAAATCTAATCACCTTTACTCATATACATACACACAAACACTGAACTGGGTACTGCATCAGGTTTCTTTCATTTTGACGTTATGAAAGAAACATACGCTTTTCAAACTCATACAGGTAGTAAACACATAGGCAGCCTTTATGGTGTTCACACCCTAAACACGACATTCTTATACACAGAGTACACAGTACAGGGTATTACAGCAGGCTCTTGTCATTTTGACACTGTAAAAGGAACACACACTTGGAAAAAAAAAAAAATCACCATTGGCTACATACACACACATAAGGAAGTTCATAGGGAGCGCTTATACAGCGTCAACACGCACTTTATCTCTCTCCAAGAAAAACTCTTACGCAGCTTCAGTCAGGCTGAAATAGAGAAATCTGTTGAATGTCACTGGTTGGTTGAAAAACCACACACACTCCTCTTATAGTTGTTCCTATTTTAAAGACTGAAGGCCAGTGTGTACTTTCACAGTTCAGCCAAGGATGATTAGCGTATTCATTTTAATGTGCTTTTCCATTTCAGACAAAAAAAAAAGAAAGAAAAATTAGCTACACAGTCATTCACTCTTCTTCCTTGCTCTCTGTTTTATATTCTATTTTATTTTATATTTTAATTTAAAGAATAAAAGGATTTTGAACAAATTAATTATTTTTCTTTATATTTTTGCTGTTCATTTATTTTTTTATTTTTTATCTTTTCCATGTCTGATTCAGTTTTTTTTTTTCTACAGAAACAATTATCAAACTATTCTTAATGGTCAAAAATTATTTTAACTGCATATCAGTTAAATGTGAAGCTGTTCCTTTAATGTTTTCTAGCATAGGCAAGAGGGTTTTTAGCTCTGTATCAGTTCCAGTCTAGATTCCAGGTCATAATTTACTGGTCCAGACATTCCCAATCACAAACCATTTAACCATGATCATCTTTTCCTCATTGCCTTTAAACCAACAGTCCTCATACTGTATTTGTAGTCTCTTCAGACTGTGTGATTATGGATCTTTGAAGAATCACCTAATTGTCTCCTTATGCATGCTTTTTTGCCTGCAAAGAACCTTCTTGTTAAGTTGGCACCGGTCATCCCAAAGAACCTTGGTTAACAATGCCATGTAAAACAAGCCTCACTTTAGTATTACTCTGGATAGGGTTAGGGTGCATACCAGGCACAACAAAGAATACTTTGCAGTCATACATTTATTTAAAACTGCAGAATGAATCAAAATGCCAGGAGATACACTGTGGTGAATTGTAATGGCTGCCATATATGCTTTATGCTACTGTATGTGACAATGAGTTAAACACCCCTTGTAGAAGGCTTCCACCTAAATATCTTGTATGCCTGCACTGTTAGGTTTCAGTCCTCAGTTTCTGATTCACCATGAGGGTCTAAGGATGACAAATTTCACTGCATATTTGGAACAACAGAGTTGTTTGGGGAAACTAGGGTCCAGGTGATACCCCTGGATTGAAACAAAACTACTACTTTATCAATGTCATGGAATCCTAGTCACTAGTCACAAGAAGAAAGAAAATTAAAAATCAACATGGCAGTGTTCATAAGCCCAGCTCATTTTCTGAAGTTCTGACAGGTTGTGCCGCCTTGTCAAAATATGCTACCATAACACAAGTTCATAGTGTTGACTGTAAAAGTCAAAAGGTTGCATTATTGTAAGATTGTTACTATATTGTGCCGCAAAACCTGTGTGTGCACATGGAAAAATTAACATGTTTAAATATTTTACCAATGAGTTGTATGTTTTGATGCATACACAGAACAGCTTTGTGGAACATTTTTTTATAGGTAGCATGTTTCAACAGAGCACCTGGCCAAAAATGTCGACCGCATGTTCTTGGGGGCAGATTAACCAGGTAAAAGGTTTTAATGGGCTTATAAAAGAGGGTAAAGACGTAGCAAAGAAAAGTCAACTACCAGCAATCCTGTTTATTTTGGATATTTATTTAAACCAGTTTAGATTCACTTTATGTGCAACGACCACAGAAACTCATACACTGTATGAAAGAATCATCCAAGAAGGCAGATGTTGAGGCCAGTTATTGACCAGGTCTCAGCAGGCTGTCTGGTTCTGCCAGGGAGAAGCCTAACTGGCATTTTGACTTGGTACTGGAAAAGACTTACCTGCACCCTGTTCCAAACCATTTCCCAAAAAGTAGAGGCACCACAACCCTGGACATACATGCTGTATTACCAGTGTATGCACCGAACCTTTGTCCTACTCCTTCAGAAGAGGTGCTGTCAGTGAAGCTACAGTAGCTCTGGATGGACACATTTGCCCTCATGGTTCACTTCTGATTACCCACTTCTGAATGTGTCGGCAAAAGTAGAGGGAACACCACTATTGCTAAGGTTTCATTTGTCCCAAATAGCCAATCCTCCAAATACTGTAGTATCTGACTACGTCTTGAAAACATCAAACATCAAAATGGATTAAAGCTGATAGTCAGGATGTCAGAAAGGAGTCATTGAAAGGTATGGAATCTACAGTAGATAAACACTTTCTGGACAATGTGACTATTTGAATAAAATACCTTGTTCAGTTCAAGAGGCAACTGACTTCTTGTATTAGAGCAATACCTTTTTGGCTCCTGATATCAGCTCTGAAAATGGTAGGGCCAAGTCTAGAGGGAACGCAAAAAGAACCAGAAATTCTGCCCAAACACACTACCTACTTTCTGATCGGAATGCAATGTATGTGAAGTGGCTCTTTATGCCTGTGTCCTCAGATGTGTGTAATGAAGGAGAAAAATAAACGAGGTTTTCTTTGCTAAGTGTCTGCATCTGTTTTCACATGTCAGAGGGTGTGATGGAGTGCAGTGAGATGGAAAAGACTTTAACGAGGAACCTGAAATGATTAGGCACGCACACATGCACACACACGGCACCTCACGCTATTAATTAAGACTAACATAAAGACATCATCAATCGCTTCCACTCAGGATGATTGACTGGTTATAATCATGCATGTTTAGTGTCATTATGCTGATATTTTGTTAACAGGGTATAGTGCAGGGTATAGTGCTGGCACTTTGCAGCCCCAGGGTTCTCAACTGAGGTCAAGTTACTGCTGTCTGTGTGACGTTTCTGTGCATGTTACTCCATGTGGGTTTTTTCTGAGTTGTCTGGTTTCCTTTCACCTCCCGAAGACATGCCAGTGGGTAGATTGGCTAAGATAAATTGCCCATAGGGGTGAATGAGTGTATCTGTGTGCATGGTGCCCTGTAATGGACTGGCATCACATCCAGCGTGTATGACTGCCCATGCCCAATGTTCCCAGGATTGGTTTCAGATTCACCACGATAGGATAAAGTGGTTAGTGAAAGTGACCAAATGAGTCTAAGCAGCAGTTCTGTGCAGTTTGTGTTTTTTCAAACTTTCAGGTTCACTTTTCAGATGAACAGAATTATGGGATTTGCTTCTCAGAGCAGGCTCACATTCCATTAGATTTATCCAAAATACACTGAAACAAATCACTACTTACAGACCATATCAATATTGACATATTGAAAATTGGAACTATGATTTGTGGCACTGAAAGACTTGAATGAGATTGTTTTTGTCTTTGATTGTTGTTTAATGAGACACATATGCTATTTTCAATTAATGGCTCTGTATGATTGGCAAAGTGACCAAAGTAACCTCTGGTTCTGTAAAATAAGTCCAATGCAGAAGTCTTAAAATGCATAGTTCCTCGAATGGCCACTGGCTCCTCATAGTCCCTCATGTTAAAAAGCTTTACAACAGAAAGAAACATGATTGCAGCGGTCCAAAAAACAATTTTGATCTCCATAGCTAGATTTTCCTATTCTCGATGAATTTTTTTATGTGACTTATCAGTTAAATTTACATTATGCCAAAAATTATGCAAAATTAGGGGTGTGGCTGATTTGAGGGAAAACCGCCATCTGTGCATAATTTTAGCTAACCAACTAACTGGAATTGTTGAAGTTTAACTTACAGCAAGAAGTGTAGGAGTTGACAATGGATGAAAGGAATGGTATGGATGATGCAGTTCAATCAAATGCAAAGTCATGTTAGCATATAAGTAAACATTAGCCACCTTAGCATACAGCTAAGTTAAACAGCCAGGCACTGTTCTTTCTGCCCATTTGCCCAATTACGGGTTAACCATGATTTAGGAAGAGTCAGCTTTTGCCAAGATGGTGATGACCAGAGTTGACCACAATTGAGCTGTAAACTGCTCTTTGGGTTTTATTCAGTTCATTACAGTCTCATACCGTCTATGAGTGTGACTATCCTATATGATAAAGACATTGCCAGGAAAATGTGCAAACAGCATATTAGTTAAAGCATCAGTGATTAATTTGTTTCTACTGAATTTTCTGTGTACAGTAGTGTTGACATGAACACATTTGAAATGTTACTGAATTTACCACTACAGTATTGGAGCATGTGTAAGTAAGAAGCGTCAGTAAAATGGATGAATCTAATGCTTTACTAAATATTAAATCTGTGGATAAAATGGTGAAATCCAACATAACTATTAAATTGAACTGAACTACTAAATAGTATGCTTTACTGATACTAAATCCATGGCTAAATCCAACCCTGTGCACTAAACTACAAGCAGGGATGGGAACAACCAGGGACCAGCCGATACAATATTATCACGATGGCCACGAAGTGCCAATTCAATTTGTATTGCGATTCTATTATTATCATGATTTTATAAATATCATTATAAGGCATTATTATTATTTTTAGAGTTTTCTTAAAATTCCAAACAAATTATTTGCTAACTGAAATAATTTCTCACACCACATAGGATGCCTTGCTGACAGCCAATGCATGGATAATTTAGAGCGCATCATCTGTAAGATTATAGAGGAGGAAAAAGAGATTCACCACCTCAAATGCAAAGAAAAAAAATGGAAAGATTTTTAAATCGCTTTTGGAGTCGATACATGAATTGCATCACTGAATTGATTTTTTCATTGGTGACTTGATCTCTAATAATTAATATGCTCTATTACAGTACATTATGTCTGGTGACATTTACAAAAGTACTAGTGCGACTGTATCATAGCTTCTGTAGTCAAAGGTTGGTGCACCTAAAGGGGCAAGTAAACAAACAAAATATGAAAATAAAAACACATAAATTATCTGGTGTGCATGAGTGTGCGATTGGATCACCCAGGCTGACATGTTAATGCCAGGTGTGAACAGGTTGTCACTAGCCCCTATTACTAATCCCTCAATCTCTCTCTCTCTCTCTCTCTCTCTCTCTCTCTCTTTCTCTCTCTTTCTCTCTCTCTCTCTTTCTCTCTCATCTGTCCATCGGGTTGCTCTCATACCTGCATTGCCAATCAATAGCTCATGTTTTCAGTTTCTGCCACAGAGTCATTCAGATTAATGGATTTTCATCTAGTATACTAAGAGGTAAGCTAGATAGCTAGCTAGCTAGCTAGCTAGATAGATAGATAGATAGATAGATAGATAGATAGATAGATAGATAGATAGATAGATAGATAGATAGATAGATAGATAGAAGACTGGTTAAAGCAGAGACTGAAATATTGAACGGAAAACATCTTGGCAGAAAAAATATATAATATTTTGGGGTTGCTAATCAGATAATCAAGTTTAGGTGATATGTTCAAACAGGAAATTGTGTTTTTTTTTCTTTCACAGAAATAGGAAGTTTGAGAGAGCGCGGTTTCCCCTAGCCAATGATGAATGAGACTCTGTGTGAGAAGCCCTGCCGCGCGTGCGTGTGTATATATGTGTGAGTGTGTGTGTGTGTTAGTACCCTCATAAATTCCATACTGATGTTCTCTGATGCATCACCGCTGTGATTGAAAGAGACTAGAGGAGAGAGCCGCTCAGTGTGTGTGTGTGTGTTGAGAGAGATTTATGCATGCGGTGGGCTGTCGTGCGCCGCGATCTGTAAATTAGCACTGTAAATTAGCGTAGCAGGTTCTCTGGTGCCATGTGGTTGGTTTAGGTTGGCAAGGCTGGCAGAGCTAGATTTACACATACACACACGTACACACAGTGCCATAGTGATTGGCGCTTGGGGAACAGAGCATCAGCCCAATGCAAACAGGCATTAAACACAAATCTCAACATAAACACATAAAATCTGTTCCCTTAAATATGAACACGATCTCCAGCTCTCGTTACACCTTTAACTGGCTTATTAATAACAATAATAAGAGTGTGTGTCTGTGAGTGCATGCACAGGCATGTGATAATTTTTACAAATGTGTTTCTAAGGGTCAAAGGAACACACCATGAATGGAGAATGGGGATAGACTGAGATTTAGTCTATTTTTTTTTTTCTTACACATACATACTGTATACATATAAACAGAGAGATAATTTATTAATACATTTGTCCCGTGTGGGAGGACAGGCGTTTTTGAATTTGTACAAGCTTGTTTTTCTCTTGTTTTAGATACTGTATGGTCTGCTTGAATTTTACCCTGATGTGGTACTTGATGTGGTGGATTTTCCTTTTATTTCGCTACAAATAAAAATAGACTATAAATAAATGTCGTATCAAAACCTCACACTGAACTTCCAATAAAACCTTGGCTGGAACAACAAACTATTACTAAGGAGACAAAGTATTGTTTAAGATGACGTAACTTTTTTTTTTTTTTTTTTTTAGCAGGAAGTGGTTCTGCACCCTCATGTCTATGACTGTATGTGCTGATGTCTAACACCATGGCATGAGCCCGAGTGTGATATTGCTTTACACAACAGTTCATTATGGTTTGTTTCTTTATTTAACCAATTATTTTGCTCCACCAACACATTTCCTTCGGCAACTGGTGGCACTAACCAGCCGCGACTGGCAGATCGGGCGACTGACAGTTTGTAAATAACAGGAGTGAAAGAAATTTTAAGTTCTTAATTATTCTATTCTATGTAGCCAAAAGGTGAGGTGGAGGTGATGGTTACCTCATAAATTTCAGCTATGATAAGCTCAGGGATCCATAGTTAAATTCCAAATAGCGTTAAATGGAAAGCTAGTGTGCTGTGTAGGTTGTACAATCCCTTGTTCCACGCACTGAGTAGTGCCCTTGATTAGGAGTTAAAGTGGGATATGGGATTCAGAATTCAGGGAGCCTGAAGCCTATCCCAGGAGTCTAAGGGAATGCCACAGAGTGCCAATCCATCGCAGGGCACACGCACATATACACTTACACTAGGGGCAATCAGCCAAATCTGCAGATCTTTGGACTGTGGCAGGAAACCGGAGTAACCGGAGGAAACCCACCAAGCACGTGGAGAACATGCAAACTCCATGCACACGGAGACGGGAATCGAGCCCAGTTCCTGGAGGTGCCCAGGTTCCCAGTGTCTGCGAGCAATATACAAGTTTTGTTAGGTTTTTAAAGACTAAAATTATAAGACACTGCTTGAGTCTATGTTATTATGTATTCATGTTGGTTTGATAAATTTCTCTTATTTAACAGCAAGAAAAGCTAGAGTTTATACACATTTCTAAAATGGGTCTGAATCCCCAGGAAGAAGCAGCACACTGACACATATAAGCTGAGAAAGCGCATCAACCTTGTATACAATGTGTCCAGCAGCGTGTGTTTATGCAGATGTGTGAGATGCTCTGGTCTATCGGCTGGTTTGTCTGCTGACTGGAGATGTGAAAATAAACAGTGAGACTTGCTGTAGTAGAACATAGTAAATGGGAGAGCAGTAGAAAAGCTCAAACTAAGGCTAAACATAATAAAATTAAATTAGCCATTCGGTATTTAGTGCATCATAACAGCTTGAAAGCCAGAGTCACAGCCAGAAAGCCCCCAAAAATTACTTTCAGTTTGTATTGTAGTGTAACAGTTAGATAGTGGACAGGATAGTAACTCTGGCATATCACACATTTCCATAAAAATGGAAATCTTTGACATATTTTTAAAAAGACGTTCTAAATAAATTATAGCCTCAGGTAGGGCAGTGGTTTTGTGACTCAAGACAAGCACTAGGCAGGCTGATGAATGTAGAGGAATAGGATGGCCAAATCAACACAAATCGTGTCACACTCTGGCATACCTGCACAAACTGTATACCAACAATACAGTACATGAACAGTGTGGAGAACCAAAAGCGTGTCTGATTTTTTAGTTCCTTGTTGTAAAGAAACAAATCCTGATCAGTTTTATAATACCCGACTCAGAATTGTTTGCCTTTAGTCTACCGTGTTAATCTGATTAGTCCATATGACTGCTTTCTTTCATATTTCTCTTTCCACTAAGCAGATCAAAGTTCAGAAATACTTACTGTATTTAGTATCAACCCAAAACTCAGCCAGTGTTATACATTACTGCACAGTGAAAGTCTTTATTCTTTGCATTTCCCAGTTTTTGTCTTGCTTTTATTAACAAGGAACATTGAACCAAACCTTTGACTGGATTTTAATTAGAATTACGTAGAATTAAAGTTAAAGCTAGATCTGATCTTGATATTGTTTAACTAAATGTTAGAACATTGCTTCCTAAGATGGTAATGTTAATATTTTGGTACAAGTAACCGATACTGCTATTTTGATCTTGTCTGAAACTTTGTTCAATAATTCTGTTTTAGATAAAGACATTGCGATTAAGGATTGCAACACGTTTTGCCACAAATGTGTTTGGAAAGTACCTCTTTATATATAAAAAAATGTATGCTTTCACTGAGTTATCAGTAGAATTTATGAAAAAAGTTTGCTCTGCTTGCCTTGAAACTGGAACTCCTTAAAGATCAATATGGTTCTAGGTTGTTACAGACTAACAGTGAGCACCTGATGAGATTCTTTTTTAATGATGATTTCAATTTAGTTTGGTTGTCTAAGATCAAAAACATGTCTGTAACTTTAATTTTACACAGTGGATTAGTAGCACAAATTGGACCTAATTAAATTTTTTTTTATAACAAATGCTCCTTATAAATACTCCTTATATATATACAAATAGCGACCATGGTGTTATAGCTACAGTTATGCAAATTAAACTTCCAAAAGCAAGGGGAAAAATTCTTCACTTTTAATCATGACCTGTGGTACATTGATTGGCCACACAATAATAATAATAATAATAATAATAATAATAATAATATAGATAAATATCTTAATAGTGATGTAGAACTGGCATGGAATTATTTTTAAAATGTATTTTTAGACTGCAATCACAATATAACTGAAGAAATCTTAGAATTAAAAGCTGAAACAATCCTTGGACAGAGGTGCTGCAAAATAGATGGGCTTCTCTTTCGACTTTATTACCTCGCTATACATCCCATATTGTTTTTTTTTTTATACAAAAAAGCAAACTGTGAATATTATCTCAAGCAACAAGATATTCAACTGTTCACTGTTTCAGAATTGCATGGAAAACAATTAAAATATATGTTATTAAAAATGAAGTGCCATCTTGTAGAGTCCCGTTTAGTGAAGGACTCGGTTACACTAAATGATAGTTTTGAGATTCTTGATTGTTTTATTGTATGTATTATTTATTATTATGGGTCTTTAGTTACTGTAAGTCTTTTAAAACAGGATCAAATTGATTGAGAATATTTTAGTAACCCAATCATTTTGTTTTACTCATTTGAAAGTATCAGAGATCCACAGAGCTTTAAAGGCTGGACCAGGTTGAGCCACATTTTCCATATTTTTCTGTATCTTTTTTCAGCCTTTGATTTATTATTAATCTTTCAGTTTATAACACTGAGATTTCCTAAATATTATTTTGCATATAAATGTAAATGACCTTTGTGACAGCCTTACAAATTCATTAACCATTTTTCATGTAGACAATATTATTACATTTATGGCATTTATGGCATTTATGACACCCTTATCAAGAGCGACTTAAATTTTACCTATAAATAAATATTATATATCTGAGAGCAGTTGAGGGCTTTTCTCGAGGGCCCAAAGTGGCCCTTAGTGGTGGTGGGGTTTGAACCTGGCACCTTCTGGTCAGAAGTTCAACTGGTGTTAGTCTTTGTCAGGCAATCAGACCTGACGGTTTTTGTAATCAGCCTCTGATTTCAGGCTTACTCCTTCTTAAGCTTGTGATGAATGCTGACCAGTCAAAAACTTATTATAAAATAAGACTCACTATTTCAAGATTTTAACTTTTCAGAAAAAGTTTAAAAGTAAAAAAAAAAAATTATATGGAGCTATTATATACACATAGCAAAATATTAATAGACTCAAAGATCCTGGAAGTGACCAACTGATGCAACCCCAGATCATAACACTGCCTTCAGAGGCTTGTACAATGCTCAATATGCATGATGAATGCAACGCTTCATGTTCTTCCCTTCTCACCCTGATGCACCCATTGCTCTGGAATAGGGTTAATCTGACCTAATCAGACCACATGACCTTTTTGCTCCCTAGCAAATTTAGGTTTTCTTATGACCATACAGTAGTTTAGTCATAATCTTGTGAGTTTCTTCTCATCGTGTGTGTGTGTGTGTGTGTGTGTGTGTGTGTGTGTGTGTGTGTGTGTGTGTGGAAATGCTCTTACTTTCACTATTAAGCATAGCTATGGTTTTTACTGTTGCAACTTCACCAAGTGTTAAGTGATCTCCATTCATGATTTCTTTCCGACCACATTTCTTCCACAAAGTTGACGGTTCAGCACTCTCTTTCCAGATTTTGATAATGTGTTGAAGGGTTCTTAACCCTGTTCCAGTAATTTCAAATCTCCTTAGTTGTTTTCTTTGCTTGGTGGAGCCCAAAACTTAGGCCCTTCTTTTGCTATTTGAATTTGTTGTACTGCTGTATTCTCTTGTTTGGAGGAGAATACAGCAAATTCTCCTTTGAAATTAAAAATTTGAATCCCAGCTATACTTTTACCTGGTTAAATAAAATAATTAAATGGAAGGCATGTACTATAAGTGATGCAAATGGACATAACCTTTTTTATTAACTGATGCCTCATTCAAACTGAAAGCCTTCCTCTAAGAACCCAACTCTCGAATCTCCTTTAAAAATCACCTTTGTCACTGTTAATGATGTCCCACTGCAGTACAGAATGTTTACAGAGATGTTCTCATTGACAAGATCAATGTGCACGGATGAAGAAGTTTAAAAAAGGGGAAACTGGAGATAAAACCATGCAGCGAAGATGAAAAATGTACAAATTAATTAAAAATATATCTTGTTTCTAGCCTTTGTAGTCAAAGCATACAGTACGGCTTCCACCTTCCAAGTTTTGTATCACTTCTTATCGTACTTTTAATGTTCTGGGAGCTTAGTGCAATGCTGCCGCCTGCGGGACTGGAGTGTGGCACTGAAGATGGCAGGAAATAAAAAAAATATTTAACCTACTAATATTTCAATTTTATTACACAATTTGAGGGTTAAGGGGCCAACAGGGGCGAGTTAGCGGGGCTGGGGTCTGAACATGGGACTTTCCAATTAGTAGTTACATATTAAACATATTAACCACTTAGCTGACTTTGCTAATTCTGACTTTGTACAAGATATGTTGCCTTCAATGCATTTTAAATGATTTTACTAATTTTAGTACTTTACACCCTGTGAGAGGTATAGCTGCTTAAGAGCAATCAGACAACAAACATTATTGCTATCATACCAAACCAAACCTTTGATTCTTTGCTCTAACAATTCACTAAATATTTTCTATCAGCTTGAAATACTTCTTGCGTTTTATTCTTCTTTTAAATGTTTTTTTGCAGTCAAACTCTCCACATGTTTTCTGCATTCTCTTTTATCAGTAGCAAAGACATTCTATAAAGACGTAACGTTAATATATATATTTTTTAATAATTCATAGAATAAAAACCTTTCAAAGATTCATATTCATACATTTTGCATCATTTTTACCCCCTTTATTATTATCCATAATGATTATAAAGATGTCGCTCTCACTTCAGCATCCTTCGTTGCCACTTCTAACACTCATTGGTGGTCCTAGCAACCTGCAGTGTGACTTTTGACCTTTCCAGCTATACTACTGTGTGCTAAATAAGCCGTAAGCCCTCCTTTGGAGTCACTCACACGCACACACACATGCACACACACACACACACACACACACACACACACACACGCACACACACACAGACACACACACACACACACAAAAGTAGCTTTGTAGTGTTATAGTGTGTGTGACCTCTCTGGGTTTCTTCTTATAGTGCGCACTGCTTATACACCTTTAAAGCACACTAGTGTGTGTATGTGTGTGTGTGTGTGGTAGCACTATTTTTACATCTCCTTTTAAACGTGATTTATAATGTTTGTTCACTGTGTAAGCCTCTGTGGTTACACTGATGGGCTTTGGTGTGTGTGTGTGTGTGTGTGTGTGTGTGTGTGTGTGTGTGTGTGTGTGTGTGTGTGTGTGTGTGTGTGTGTGTGTGCGCGTGTGCATGTGTGTGTGTGTGTGTATGCGTGTGTGTATGCGTGTGTGTATGCGTGTGTGAGCGCGGGAGTAAGAGAGAGAGAGAGAGTACGCCGGGCATTTTTGGTTTAGAGACATAGGCCAATTGGTCTTGATGGAAAGTTGAGAAGTAAGTTGTCCAGCTAGGGCACACAGTTTCTCTCTATCTCGACTCCTCACAGCTTTTCCAGCTTATTTGTCCAAGTGCTGAGGAAATATTAAATATCACACACTCACTAGAGACAAACCCATAATTATCAACAGATGGCAAGCAGGAGGGCAGTGGTGTGTGGGGGTGTGGTTTAAGAAAAAATTTGGAGGATAACTCAGGGAGAAGTGAAGAGAGATGAGTGGAAAAGAGTGAGAGACAGAAAAACAGAGAGAGAAAAGACAGACAGGGAGACAGTGACAAAGAGCGAAACACAGAGAATGCTAATGTGTGTTTGAGGGAGAGAATGATGTATGAGTGTGTGAGTGATGCCATTTAAAACACTAATGGGCCAATTTGCTTAAACATTCATCAACAAGCTTTGGCCACCCACCCTTTCACCAGTTGTACTTCCTTGGACCACTTTTGCTAGGTTCTATCCACCTCATACCATGAACGACTCCCCACAAGGTTTGGTGTTTTGGAGATGTTCTGCATCACTCATATAGCCAACACAACTTACATTTGCCAATTTTTCTTGCTTCCAAACCATTAACTGACTGTTCTCTTGCTACCTACTGTAATACTGTACATCCCACCCCATTAGTACTCTAATGAGATAATCAACGTTATTCAGTATTTCAAGATGTAGAGCAAGGGCAGGTGTCAAGCATGAATGCCACACACAAGGATCCAGCATCTCCCCTCTGGGCCATGGCCTTCTAACTTGTTGATTGCTTAGGGAGTCTAGGAAGTTCTTGCCCTTGTACATGGGTTGGTGTTAGATTTCGAAGGGTTTTGGAGAAATGATCACTTCAGCCATTGGACAAGAAATGATGGGCTTGAGATGTGAAACACTGGGGAGGAAGACCACTTAACTTTGTTGAACATTGTGATATTCAGCAAGAAGAGGAAGCAGTGGATAATTACTCAGTGTTAATTACAGTATAAGTATTGCAGAATGCTTCAAGACTGAAAATGATGTAATTGCAACTGGAATGTTAATGTAATAATAGTGTAGATTATATTTTAAATAAACTTATTTGTCTGACTTTTCAAACTGCTCAGACTTTGCTCCCAGCATTCAGAAGTACATCATCCAGAGCTCATTAAAACATCGTTTTCCTTGAATTTGCTTTTCCAGGCAATAGGTGGACAAAGTCAGAGTGCCAAGCATCTCTTAGCTGCAAGTAATACAGATGTGTACAGATGACAGAGGGCTGTAAAGAGCAAATACAGTACATATAATTACATCATCTTTACACAAACAATACTCGATGGAAACAAATGTTCATAAATCTAAAGGTTGATGGGTCATAATGTTTTTGCTGCAGTGTGTAAGTGGTTTAGGGAATTGGGAGTAGGAGTAGGGTGGCATTTCAAGCACAGCCTAGGAAACCCAGGATGTGGAAACTCTCCAAATTTAAATCGCACATGTGTGTGCACACACACACACACACACACACACACACACACACACACACACACACACACACACACACATACACGCACTGCACTACACAACTTTGATTCCTTTTAAAATAAAGCCTGCAGGAGATAAAAGCTGATGGGGACAAGGACAAAACTGTGAGATATTCCTATCCATTTGAGAACCCACGACCTCTTAGTTTTGGTATTTTTTCTACACGTTTAGTAAAAACCTTAGCACTGGTCATTGTTTTGAGTCTATACTAAGCGGATCAGAGTGAGCTGATGTAGGTGTGTGTGGCCTAACCGACTTAAACATAAGCAAACTGAAACATATCTGCACTGACACATAACAGCTAACGTTTATTTTCCTGCTCTCTCATTTCCTCAATGGTACAAACGTCAAACTGAGCACATTTTCCCATCATTCCGCACTCCAGTGGCACAAAATGGACTGAGGAATTATGGGAAATCTGCCAGGTACAGTCTGTGAACTTGTACAGACACAGAGAAAGAAGTGAGACGAGTAGATGAATAAGTGTGTGTGTGTGTGTGTGTGTGTGTGTGTGTGTGTGTGTGTGTGTGTGTGTGTGTGTGTGTGTGTGTGTGTGTGTGCATGTGTGTGTGTGTGTGTCGTTGCTTTTATAGCTGGAGAGCATCAGTGTGAGTGCTGCTGTTAGAGCCGTCGCCCCGCTGCGCTGCTGAAACCCTACACATGCACACGCACACATGAGCATGCTGGGTGGGCCGCATGCTAGTGACAACGCCAGGGTCGCGACCTCCAACACCCTTTACGCCTAATCACATCTCTACCAAGCATCTCTCTTTATATTAATCTTTCTCTCACTTTCATTTCTCTCTCTCTCTCTCTCTCTCCCTCTCTCTCTCTCTCTCTCTCTTTACGTTCTGTATGTCTTTGCTTAGCAGACACGTGCTGGTTTGTAATACCAGAAACTTAAATAATCATTCATGAAGAGAACACAGACCTGCATATGAGCCATTTATTCCCAGAAGGCACTAACCACCTGAATTTCACTCACACGCATGCAACCACACACACGCACGCACACACACACACACACACACACACACACACACACACACACACACACACACACACACACACACACACACACACACACACGCGCGCGCACACGCACACACACACACATGTATGTGTACCTTTAATATTAATAACAGTTTCATTAATAACTCATTAAAGTTAAATGGAGTAGATTTTTCAATTAGACAAAATGTATTTTGCATATTGGTAACATTTATTAATTAATGACTTTAAATAATTTAAGCAATTTCCCCTTGGGGATTAATAAAGTTCTTTGAATCTTTGTTTATTTATCTATCTATTTCCTAGGTTGTTGTCCCTTTTGTTTAAAGTCTATGATAGTATATGAATGTTAGAAAACAAGAGTGCATAAATCAGTCATTTTATATTAAAATCATGTCATATGTAAAAACTGTTGACAAATTCATGGAAATAAATTAATCCATTAGCTAGTACAAATTTGGATAAAATCAACCGGCTCAACGCAATCAGAACATGAAATCATGTTTCAGTCAGAAACTTCAGTTTCAAGCTTCAAGTACTTAACCCACGATGCTTTAAAACCTCAATGCAAAGTTCAAGTGCAATTGTCGATAGTGTGGGTAGAATTGTGTGGACGCGCATTGTCATGCAAAATCAGAACGCACTTGGATAGCATTCCTCTAAGCTTAATTCAAAGTTTAGGCTTCAGTCTCTTCAACAAGCATTGAAGCTCACTGTAACAAGCGTGGTTAATTGTTAAACCTTTTTTCCTGATAATGTTCCAATCCTGGCCTGTGAGAATCCCAGAAAACTATAAGCATCAATTTTCCAGCTGATGGTTGACTTTTGGACATTTTCTTGAACTGCGATTGAGGCTGTTTCCGTTCCATACTCCGCTGTTTCCTCTCAGGCTCGTAGTGATGAATCCATGTCTTGTCACCAGTAATGACTGTTTTTAAGAAACTTTCACCTTCCTTAGAATATATGTCCAATTTTTATCCGCAGATATCCAAAGGCTTCTGTTTATGCTCTTCTGTGCGTTGTTTCGGCACTAGGTACGCTCTCAGACCACAAAATACAAACCACTGCACACTAATGTAACATGGATCAACAGGACCTGCTGCCAGCATCCTGGTGCCAGAAACCACAGCACACCAATGGCACAAGGGAAACCTACACAATACTGGGCGTAATGCTTTTTATCGGAATGTTTTGGCTGATCAGTTTATATTGGTGTATGTTCTATGACGTCAATAAAATGCCAAGACAGGGTTTCATTCTTTGTTTAAAACATGCAAGGCATCAAAATAAAGAGCCTATAAAATAAAAATAAGACTCTCTCGGAGACTGCTGCTCCATTAGTTTTTAATAATAATAACAGATTGATTAAAAAGTGAGTTGAGTTAAATACAGCTTAATCAGGCTTGACCAGCTGATCCGCAGCTTCACCACGTTGCCATTGCTGGTCCCTTGAGCAAGGCCCTTAACCCTATCTACTCGAGGGGCGCTTTATCATGGCTTACCTTGCGCTCTGACCCCAGTTGCGCTGGGATATGCAAAGAGAGAATGTTACTGTGCTGTAATGTATATGTGACAAATAAAGGCTTAACTTAACTTAACACATCTGGGAGCCTTTCAAAACTTGTTTGCGCCAGTGGAAAGCCAAACAAAGCAGGTTTACGTATTTTTTTGTGTTTTTTTTGTGTGTGCAAGAAGCAAGGACAGTAATAAGAATAAGAAAAGGAAGCCACTTTCAGTTTAATTTTAAAAGCGGCTGGTGCCAAGATGAATCAAAAATCAATGTTAGGTGAGGTTTCATGTTTATTTATTTAATATTTTCATTAATCTACATGTCTATCCTAAATGTTTTGATTGTTTTTATTTACAAAAATTTGATTGTAGTGTTATAAATTGGTAATATTGGTAATATTTTTGGGTGGCTGGAACAGGTTGTCTGCATTTGCCTTATTTCTTATGGGAAACTGCGTTTTGTAATAAGACATTTTGCATGCGGAGGTACCACTGAAAATTAATATACTTTATTCGATTTAGATTATTATTTAGATACTTTACACACAGACTAAATTTCATTGTCACTTTCATGCTGCTCTTTTCACAAATACTTAGATTTTTGCACAATTAATACTGTTTGCAGTGTTGTCACTTTGTCACATATAAAATTGCACACCATGACTGAACTTTAAAAAAAATTCTTTTAAACTTTAGATTTTTTTTTATTTTTATATGCTTAACTCTTTCTATGTCTTGGAATGTTTGTTCTTAGATTTTAATTGCACTAGTAACTTCTGGTCAGTTCTCACATTACCCTGTGTGTATCTGGAATTTCTAACTACTATCTATCTACTTTAAAAAGTACTTTAAATATACTACTATAGCATCCAGTCCTAGATGTGGAAATGCCTTGTTGATTAGAGAGGGAGGACAACAGCCAGACTGCTTCATTTTGTTTCAATCCTTTAAATAACCCTATCTGTAAATTAATGTCAGTGTACCACAATGTACCACTATTTCCCTGGATGCACAGGAAACCACTGGGTGAAAGAAAGGCAGACATGATAAGCACTGTCAGCATGGCCTATGAATTCTGCTTGTGCCAGTTCTTCAGCCTCAGCTACATCACTTACTGTTTTTTTTTTTTACTATAAAATAACAGCAAAAGACTGGCAGTAGAGATGCTAGTATTGACTGTTATTTTACAGTGCATCTACTGTAATAATTTTTTTTTTTACAATATTTTACTTTAGATTGGATTATGGTATATAAAACTGTATATACTATAAAATGGTTTGTACTGTAATTTTACAGCTAATGACAGGATATTACAGTTTATTTACAAAGTGTAATAACATCTGCTACATTTGCATTTAATTCCTATTGTCAGAGATGAGGGATGTGACAAGATGTAAGCACAGGCATGAATTATAAATTATATATTTTTTATTCCAACTCTCTTTATTGTTTTGAAAATTCTCAACAGACATACAGTACAGCATAGATCCAACAAAAGGCATATTCAAATATAAAAACATGTATAGACAAAAGGTGCAACTGTATGTCATCCCAAGTTCCCCCACCCCCCACCCATCCCATCACAGGCCATTAGTAGTGCAACATCAAAATGTACCCATCCAGTGAGCACTAAGCATATACACCTATATACATATACACACATACATACAGTACACATATATACATATACATACACAGGGAATGCAGAATGAAGTGGATGAGATAAATGATAAGTAGTAAGCGAGGTATGTAAACGCATACATACATACACGCACACACATACATGCACACATGTCTGCATACAAATGCACATACATATACAAAATAAAATAAAGTAAAAAGTAAATAAATAAAAATAAATAAATAAATAAGGGGGAGCAGAATAATAATAAAATAAATAAATAAATAAAAAAAAACATTCAAGGAGAAAAAAAAATGATATAGAAAAAAAAGGGGGGGGGGAACCCCTCTCCCTAACTGTCCTCTGGGTCTTGGGGACCATCAGGTGAGGTAGTGATATCCAGAAAGGGATCCCATGTCTTGTGGAACTTCCCTGTGGAGCTCTATAAATTATATATTTTTTAAAAAGAAAGAAAAGAAAAAAAGAAAGACAATGCACACCTGCTAAAACATTGTAGTACTTTTGGCATATTACAAGTCCTCAATTATTTGTACAGCTGACTTTGTACGTTATTAAATATTTGAAACATTTGTATTTCAAAAAGTATCACTTTATTATATTTGAAAGAAACTATCTCCACTCATGAGCATAAACTCAGATAAAAAAAATACTGTAATTATTATTATTGCCCTATCGTCCGGAGATCGCTAGTAGCCGGAGGTCTAGAGAGAGCTGATTGGCCGAGCTCTCTCAGAGGGGAGGGATGAGAGGTACATAATGCTCCCACATTAATCACGGCTCTACAGCCAATCAGGGGCGTCTGTGAGCTCACGCAAGGGGAAGGAGCGGATAGCGCTGTCCTCTGAGTGTGTTACACCGCCGCCAAGGCTGCGTGAGCGAGCAGTTCGAAAAGATGCGGTCGGCTGGCGTCACGTGGTTCGGAGGAAACGCGTGATAGTCTTCGGCCCTCCCGACTGAGTGGTAGTACTAGCCTTAATGTGGAAGCCCCGAATTGGACACGACTAAATTAGGGAGAAAATCGGGGGAAAATCCCTACCCAAAAACGCTACCTAAGGAAATGAATCTCATAGAGAAATATAAAATATGTGAATGTGCAACCAGCTCCACTTCTGATATCAAACACCTCTTATATTATTATTATTATTATTATTATTATTATTATTATTATTATTATTATGGGTATCTTGAAGGACAGGTAAGTCATACAATTATGCATATTAGTCAGCAGGTGACATTCCTGCTTCCAATACTACACCATAAAAATATTTAGTTAAATAGAAGTACAGACATTTGCTGTTCTTTTAAGTACAAGCAAAAGTCTGTAAAAAAGTTAACCGTATCCTCTAATAAAACTCAAGTAAAATGCAGATACCTAAAATATGTATTTAAGTACAGTAACCTCATCAAAGGTTGGATGCCTTACCTCCAACCTCTGCCCATTATTAAACACTTTTTTAATAAAATGAAAAATAAAATAATCAATAATAAATAGGTAAGATTAGACTTGGGATGTTGTTTAAATAAATAAATGATATGATAACCTCAAATCAACTTTGCAAAACTCTGAAACAGCGCCTTAATGCTGCTGTGTAATAGGCTAAGTGAGCTCTTAGTTAGCTTAAACTGTTAGATAACAGTATTAGCTGACAGTGGTGGCTAACGCTACAGTAGTTAGTAACCTCAAACTGCAGAGATTGTTGCACAAATGTTAGCAACCAAACTTAATTAAACATTATCTAAAATGTCAGCATTTTAATAATTATGGAGATAAAATTGTTAATACTGGGAGATTAGCCTACTATTTACTATTTTATTTAACACTGAAACAGCACCACAGCCCTTAAAGCTCACAGCATTTTAGCCATCATTTGTTTTGCTGCTTTTTAAAATAAACATATACAGGTGTAACACCCGTACCTCCACGGATCAGGGGAATAAGATCAAGTTCCCCGGATTACTGAGTTGACTCTTTGTCCCCACCTAGTGTGTCTATGTATTCACTACCAACACTTAAGCACTTAAGCACTAAACACGAACACCTGTGATTCCCTTGTGTGTCTACTATTTATTCCAGTCGAACCCGTAGGGCTTCGTCGGTTCACTGTTGTGCACCTTATGTTTGTCCTCACTTGTTCCCTCTCCTTGTTATATGTTAAACACGTTAATGATTCTCTTCTGCCCGTCTCGCTCCCAGGATTGAGCAGTGTCTGCAGGTGTGGGACTCTGGGAGGAAGGAAAGACCCTCAAGAGTCACAAGGACAGTACAAGAGTTTCCTTTGATTTCCACTTATTCTCCAGAAGCCGAAACGGTTCACGTTCGCCCACCTGCAGACCCTGCCTGGGAAGCCTCGCTCGGAGTTGCCGTGAGCGTTACGGGACTTTGTTTGGTTTTGTTTCTTTTTTGTGTTTTTTGTTTGTTTTGAGAGAAAAAAGAATATTCAATAAAAACCCTGCTTATACAAATGGATTCTGCATCTGCGTCTCACTCGAATCAGGAAGACATGACAGATGAACCGACCTACCAGACGCAGCAGGAACCCCGCTTCCTGAGGACGAAGCCCCCGTCCTCGATTACATCCGAGGCCAACAGAATAAGATTGACGGGTTGGCCAGAGCCGTGAATGACCTGGCGCGCGGGATGGAACAACTTATGCACCGCTTGCCTTCGCTCTGCGCGCCAGGTCCGCGCTCCACACCGCTACCACCTCGCCCGAACCCCCCGGAAAGGTATGACGGGAATCCGGAGGGGTGCAAGCGGTTTCTCCTGGCCTGTGAGCTGTGGCTCCTGGATTTCCCGAACATGACGGATCTACAGAAGATCAGCTTCGTCACGCAGCAGCTCACAGGAACCGCTATGGATTGGGCCGCGGCGGTTTGGAGCGCTGGCAGAATCGCGGCATCCAACTACCCGCAATTTCTTTCGGAGTTCCGCACGGTGTTCGACCACCCCGATCAGGGCAGAACGGGGGAACAACAGCTGCTGAGGCTGAAACAAGGGACTGCAACAGTGGCGGATTATGCGATCCGTTTTCGGGTACTGGCCGCGGAGAGTGGCTGGTGTGACCGCAGTCTCCTCGCTAGATTCAGGGATGGGCTACAACCCGAGGTCCAGCTAGAATTGGCCTGCCGGGATACGGGCATGTCCCTGGATGAGTGCATCACGCTGGCCATCAAACTAGACCAGCACCTCCGCAGCCAGAGACGACACATCTCCCCGAAAACCCCGCCCAAACGGTCGGAGTTCCGCCATCGTCCCAGCCTCAGCACCCCCGCGACGGAGCCTCGGGAAGGAACTCCGGGAGAACCTATGGACCTCGGCACATCCCGACTCACGGCCCAGGAGAGGAGACGACGCATACAAGAGGGGCTGTGCTTGTACTGTGGGGGGGAAAAACATACCATAAATCACTGCCCCTTACTCCAAAAAGTAATACACATCACACCTCCACGCACCCATCACTCCTTCTGTGTTAAAGCACAATTGTCGTATGCTAACCAGTCTATGTGTGTCTTTCCCCTTGTAGATTCTGGGTCGGCTGGAAATTTTATAACATCTTCTCTTCTTTCCTCGCTACAGGCTCCCTTGTCGAAGCTACCAGCCCCTATCGCAATTAAAGCTTTGGATGGTCATAACCTTCGGCATTCTCCTATTAAACAAATCTCTGCGCCCCTCCGATTAACTTTTCCCGGTCATTCCGAGGAACTAAAATTCTTTGTACTCCCTCGGTCAGATCATTCCGTCGTGTTGGGTCTCCCATGGCTCAGCTCTCATAATCCTAATTTTGATTGGGAAAAATCTCGCATCCTATCATGGGCCCCTAGATGTGCTAAAAAATGTATACCGCCTACATTGACGGTCCAAACCACATCCATTGAAAGCCCGCTAGCCCTAGTATCAATAGAAGTACCATCTGAGTATGCACAGTTTCAAGACGTGTTTAGCATTAGGGCAGCCGCACGACTTCCCCCTCATCGGCCGTGGGACTGCGCGATTGAGATTTTGCCGGGGAAAACACCGCCGAGCTCGCGTGTTTACCCATTGTCCGTGGAGGAGACACGGGCTATGGAGGAATACGTGAGTGAAGCTCTCCAGCAGGGTCTTATCAGTAGATCCACGTCACCCGCCTCGGCAGGGTTCTTCTTTATCGATAAGAAAGGGGGGGGTTTACGTCCCTGTATTGATTATAGAGGTCTCAATGCAGTAACAGTAAAATACAAGCACCCACTACCGTTGGTACCGACCGCCATCGACCAACTCCAAGGCGCCTCTGTTTTTTCTAAACTCGACCTCCGCAGCGCCTATAACCTCGTTCGTGTGCGTAAGGGCGATGAGTGGAAGACGGCGTTTAGCACTACATCTGGCCATTACCAATACAACGTGATGGCTTATGGATTGGTAAACGCACCTGCGGTGTTTCAGGGGTTCATGAACGACGTGTTTAGGGATATGTTAAACCGATATGTGATAGTTTACTTGGATGATATCTTGGTTTACTCTCGGTCATACTCCGAGCACGTCCAACATGTAACTGCCGTCCTTCATCGATTGCGCAAACACGGGCTCTATGCGAAGGCGGAGAAGTGCGAGTTCCATAAAAAGGAGATCGCATTCCTCGGCTACCGCATAGGGCCACTGGGGGTCGAAATGGAGACGTCCAAGGTGAAGGCGGTGCAACAATGGCCGGAACCCCAATCGGTAAAGGCGCTACAGAGCTTTCTGGGTTTCGCTAACTTTTATAGACGCTTTATCCGAGGTTTCAGTATGCTGGCAGCGCCGCTAACAACCCTACTAAAGGGGAAGCCTAAGCGTCTGCGTGAGTTTCCGCCGGAGGCACGCAGAGCGTTTCAAGATCTGAAGACCGCATTCACTACGGCACCCATTCTAAAAATCCCCGACCCAACCAAGCCTTTTTTGGTTGAAGTCGATGCCTCTGAAGTGGGGATTGGGGCGGTGCTGTCACAGCGTCATGGCAACCCAGAAAAACTCCACCCTTGCGCTTTCTTTTCGCGTAAACTAACCCCTGCCGAGCGCAACTATGATATCGGCAATCGCGAACTGTTAGCAGTAAAAGCGGCGTTAGAGGAGTGGCGGCACTGGCTAGAGGGAGCCGATCACCCATTCGTAGTGCTGACCGATCATCGCAACTTAGAATATATCCAACAAGCAAAACGATTAAACCCTCGCCAAGCCCGATGGGCTCTGTTCTTTACTCGCTTCCGCTTCACTATTACTTACCGCCCCGGGTCAAAAAATAAGAAAGCAGATGCTTTATCCCGGTACTACACAGCCCCTGGGGAACCCATAGAGCCCGAGCCAATCCTGCACTCGTCTCTCGTGGTGGCACCGATCATGTGGGACCTCGACTCGGAGATTGCAGAAGCGGCACGGTCCCACGCCGCGCCGCGACAATGTCCTCCGGGGAGAACCTACGTACCGGTGTCCCTACGAGAACAGGTAATCATTCACGCACACACGAGTGCAGCGGCCGGACACCCCGGGATCATTCGGACTTGTAGACTGCTAGAGCCAAAGTACTGGTGGCCAAATATGCGGAAGTCAGTAGAAACAGTGGTTTCGTCTTGTGCAGTTTGTGCAACCTCAAAAAATCCTAGACACCTGCCGGTTGGTAAATTAATGCCGTTAGATACTCCTCACAGACCGTGGTCCCATATCTCAGTGGACTTTGTCACGGATCTGCCTGTATCTAAGGGCTACACCACTATTCTAGTCGTGATCGATCGGTTTTCCAAGGGGTGTAGATTTATCCCTTTCGGCTCCCTCCCGTCAGCCTTCCAGGTAGCAGAAGCCTTATTTTCAACCGTGTTTCGCTGCTATGGTATCCCCGAAGATATCGTATCCGATCGTGGGCCCCAATTTATCGCACGAGTCTGGAAAGCTTTCTTTCAGAAATTGGGCACCACTGTTAGCCTAACGTCGGGCTATCACCCCGAGTCTAATGGTCAGGCCGAGCGGACTGTCCAGGAGCTCGGAAAATATCTTCGAGCATATTGTAGTAGCCGTCAACACGAATGGGCAGAATGCTTAATCTGGGCGGAATACGCGCAAAATTCGCTACGTCACTCCGCTACCGGCCTAACGCCCTTCCAATGTATACTTGGGCATCAACCCCCGCTCTGTCCCTGGGATGCCACACCCACCGAAGTCCCTCGGGTGGACGATTGGTTTAAAAGAGCGGAAAAGGTATGGGAAGAGGCCCACACTAAGATCTCCCAGGCAGTTCGTCGCTTTAAGAAATTTGCCGATAGACGACGAAGGGAAAGTCCTCCGCTCCAGGTAGGCGATAGAGTATGGCTCTCCACAAGGGACCTTCACTTGAATCTTCCCTGCCGTAAGCTCACACCCCGCTATATAGGTCCCTTTCCTATTTTAGCCCAAATAAACCCTGTCTCTTTTAAACTACAACTACCAACCCATTTACGCATCCACCCTGTCTTCCATATCTCTCTTCTTAAACCAGTGACCCGGGGACCGCTGGACGAAGGTGTGGCGGAACCAGCAACCCCAGCAGCCGTGGAGATTGAGGGCGCTCCGGCGTTTCGAGTCAAAAAACTACTAGACTCCCGGAGGAGAGGGGGTTCCCTTCAATATCTGGTGGAATGGGAGGGGTACGGCCCGGAGGAGCGGAGCTGGGTGCCAGCAAAGGACATCTTGCATAGAGGGCTCATTAGGGATTTCCATCTGGAAAGACCGGAACGCCCGGCGCCGCGACGTCCGGGTCGTCCCCCTCACCGGCCATCCCATCAGGTAGGTGAGCCTCGACTCCCTCCGGTTACACGGAGACAGCCCTCACACCCCCTCTCGGGAGCCGGTCCTGGGGGGGGGGGTACTGTAACACCCGTACCTCCACGGATCAGGGGAATAAGATCAAGTTCCCCGGATTACTGAGTTGACTCTTTGTCCCCACCTAGTGTGTCTATGTATTCACTACCAACACTTAAGCACTTAAGCACTAAACACGAACACCTGTGATTCCCTTGTGTGTCTACTATTTATTCCAGTCGAACCCGTAGGGCTTCGTCGGTTCACTGTTGTGCACCTTATGTTTGTCCCTCACTTGTTCCCTCTCCTTGTTATATGTTAAACACGTTAATGATTCTCTTCTGCCCGTCTCGCTCCCAGGATTGAGCAGTGTCTGCAGGGTGGGACTCTGGGAGGAAGGAAAGACCCTCAAGAGTCACAAGGACATTACAAGAGTTTCCTTTGATTTCCACTTATTCTCCAGAAGCCGAAACGGTTCATGTTCGCCCACCTGCAGACCCTGCCTGGGAAGCCTCGCTCGGAGTTGCCGTGAGCGTTACGGGACTTTGTTTGGTTTTGTTTCTTTTTTGTGTTTTTTGTTTGTTTTGAGAGAAAAAAGAATATTCAATAAAAACCCTGCTTATACAAATGGATTCTGCATCTGCGTCTCACTCGAATCAGGAAGACATGACAACAGGGTTCAGGATTGTGCAGTATAGAGTGACAGTATAGAGATCTTTTTTTTTTTCAGCACAAAATAAGCCATATAATACATTTTAGTTTATTTTAACCAACTTTCCCGAACACGACTGAGTAAGAAATTAGAAACCACAAAGGCAAGGACATAGCACAAATACACAATCACATAATTCTATAGTTGTTTTTAGTTGTCTCTATGACAAATATGCTCATTTTGTGCGTTCTACATTTTTGCAACTTCATTCCCATATTCTGGTAGTGGTAAAATGTACCCTTTATAAAAGTAATGATACATTTTGCTCTACCTGACATATCCACTCATCGTCTATACATTGCAGGGCACACAAACACATATATACACACACTCATACACTATGGGCAATTTGTGAATGCCAATTAGCCTAATCTGCATGTCTTTGGACAAACCCCAGGCACATAGAGATGGGAATTAAACATGGACCCTGGAGGTGCAAGGGTGACAGTGCTAACCACCACACCTCCGTGCCGCCACCCTGACAAACCCAAAAACCCAAATACACAGTTTGAAGTTAACACCCAACAGAAAGGCTTTAATATAAGCACATACAGTATATCCCTGCTATCCGTTATCACATACATGAGGATGGGTTCCCTGTTGAGTCTGGTTCCTCTCAAGGTTTCTTCCTATTACTATCTCAGGGAGTTTTTCCTTGCCACCGTCGCCCTCAGCTTGCTCATCAGGGACAATCTTATCATTTTGATTCATACACATTCACATTTCATATAAACTTACTTCTTTTGATTGTGTAAAGCTGCTTTGCGACAATGTCAATTGTTAAACGTGCTATACAAATAAAATTGAATTGAATTGAATATATTTTTGTTAACCGCCATTGACATATGCTACGTTGCCGTCACGTATCTGTGCCACTCAATCACTCACTCTCACTCATCGTCTCTGCCGCTTTATCCTGTCGTGGGTATCTGTGCCACTTGGGTTTTAATTAATGTTGCTGTGTAATAGGCTAAGTGAGCTCTTAGCAAGCTTACACTGTTAGATATAGCGCTATAGCAGTTAACGTTGCTCAAACTACAGAGATTGGTCCATCAATTTTGGCAACCATACTCAATGAATCATGTAAAAAAAAAAAAAAAATGTCAACAGTTCAATAACTATGAAAACAAAACAACACCTAAACAAGACAGTACCATTTTGTTTAAACTCTCTGGGGACTCATGCAGTAAAGCAGGACCAAAGTTGTTGCTCACACACACACACACACACACACACACACACACACACACACATACACACACACACACACACACACACACACACACACACACACACACACACACACACACACACACAAAAAGCCAGAAATTATTAGAGTATGAACACTTTGATCTAAAAAAAAGTTATTTTAATCAAAACAGAAACATTAGCTCACAGTCATGATTAAGAAACCAATCTAAAGAAAAGAAAGTGTGCATTTCCACAGCTTGCAAAAAAATGCTGATTCATGCTGATAAACCACAGTTACGGTTACTTTTCATTGGAAAGGTGAATATTTAACATCTTCTACAATTATTTTGAAACAAGATACTGCTGTTTATTTTGGTATTTACTTATATATTTCTGAAACAGTGCAATTAAACCAGTAGCCATATTTCAGCAACTGCCCTTCCTTACCATGCAGTTACTAAGCAAGGTTTGTACAAGATTATTTGTATCTGTATTCGCATCCACTTTTTATGCAAACTTTTCCATGTTTATAAGCATGACGTCCTGTTCATTTTTGTGATGAGTAAAAAATAAGTAAATAAGTAAATAAAATAAAAAATATTTATTCTGAATATTGTATTCATATTTGGTTACATCCCTAATGTACAACAACCTGGAGGAATAAGTGATCTGAAAAAAATTAACAACAAAAAAACTTACAGTACATGTACTTAAAAAGGCTAATCTGAATTAATTTGGATTTCTGCACTTGTAAAAAAAAAAAAAAGTTAATTCGTAACAAAATGTATACTAACGCTGCCTAATAAATAGATAAACTTTGCTAACTAATCTAGATTTACAATACCTTACAGTGTTTGAGTAACTGTTTAATTAAATAAAATGAGAACGGATATTGAAAAAGTGCTTATTAACGATTTGATTGGTTGCTTAATAAATAATATATTTAGCATTCTTATGAACATATAAGTATTAATGCCATTTTTCAAAACAATATTTGTCACACTGTTTAATATTAAATATCTCCACCATATGTTTGGTCTCCAACAGAACATAAAAACATGCCCAAACACACACACACACACACACACACACACGCCCACCCACACACGCCCACACACCTGCAGTAATTGAAAATACCAGTATACACTGCCTAACCATTAGATAATATTGTTCATCAGTTCACTGTCGACACTAATTTATTATATATTTTAAATAACACTGCTGTGTGTGTGTGTGTGTGTGTGTGTGTGTGTGTGTGTGTGTGTGTGTGTGTGTGTGTGTGTGAGTGTGTGTGGAAGAGAGAGAGAGAGACAGCATACCATAAGGTGAACATAGCCCTTCTCCAGCTGGCCAAGGTTAAGCTCTGGACTTCCTGTTTATGACTGAGAGGCCAGACTCCAATCTGTCAATCAAAAGCAAACCCCCTCTTCTCCTGTAACCATGAAACACTGTCCTACAGGAGCAAACGTAGTCAAAGCCAATCTCTCAGAATCCCCTAAGAGACATTCAAACTTTCCTTAAGTCAGACGTCATGTTGAAATTACCCACTTGTGTGTGTGTGTGTGTGTGTGTGTGTGTGTGTGTGTGTGTGTGTGTGTGTCCGTGAATGTATTTCCATTGACCTCTGTTCTGTTCAATGTTCTTCACATCATTAAGAGCCAAAACCTCCTATTCCTTTTTCACACTAAGTAGTGCACTAATCTAAAGCATGGAAAAGGTGATGTACAGTAATGGACTTGGTTCATCATTCCATTATATAAACACCATTAAAAGCGTCATTGGTGCTCCCTGGACATGCCCCAGACCACACACCCTGTTTGCGGCAAGTTAAATATAAGTATAACAACACCTCTATAATCAGAGAATACACAAGGAGCTTATAGGGCAACCTCAAATATTTGGTGATATGGGCTTCCATTTATTTTCCATTTTTGCATCTTCATCAGGGTCATGGTGGAAGGAGAACCGATCCCAGGAATTCTTGGCATGACCTGCAAACTCCCTAAGACAGAACTGCTACTCCCTGAACCAAACTACTAGTGGAAGATAAAATCTCTTATATATATATATATATTCTGTCTCCAAATTCAAACCATATTGAAAACTATAATCTAAACTCAAGAGGGCTGTCCACATATAAAAACCTAAAATTAAACAGCAGTTTTGCGGTGCAAACTCCTCAGAGGCATTACAAGGTTTAGTACAGATTCTCTCTGTTTGAGGTTTTATCAAATTTATTTGGGGTAATATATTGGAACCAATGTTTCACAGGGGGAAGTACAAACCAAAAGTTTGGACACACCTTCTCATTCAAAGAGTTTTCTTTATTGTGTTCTTTCTTGTGTTCTTTAGCCCAAACGCGTCTCTTCTGCTTGTTGCCTGTCCTTAGCAGTGGTTTCCTAGCAGATATTCTAGCATGAAGGCCTGATTCACACAGTCTCCTCTTAACAGTTGTTCTAGAGATGTGTCTGCTGCTAGAACTCTGTGTGGCATTGACCTGCTCTCTGATCTGAGCTGCTGTTAACCTGCGATTTCTGAGGCTGGTGACTCGGATGAACTTATCCTCCACAGCAGAGGTGACTCTCGGTCTTCCTTTCCTGCGGCGGTCCGCATGTCAGCCAGTTTCTTCGTAGCGCTTGATGGTTTTTGTGACTGCTGGAAACCTTTCTCAATTTTTCGGACTGACTGACCTTCATTTCTTAAAGTAATGATGGCCACTTTACTTAGCTGCTTTTTTCTTGCCATAATACAAATTCAAACTCTTTGAATGAGAAGGTGTGTCCAAACGTTTGGTCTGTACTGTATATGTAAAACACATCAACACTGATTATTACTGATAATTAGGTCCTACAGAGCCGGTCCAGTCCGGTCCTACAGAAAAGCTAATGCAGCACAAACTACCAAAAAAGTTGATGCTGACCATGATAGAAAGGCACCAGAACACCCAGTGCACCCCAGCCCACCATACACATGGCTCAGCAAAAAAAAAGAGGCCCCATTAACATTACCATTAACAGCATTAAGCCCATGGACATAAAAGGAATACGAATAGTAACTTCAAAAAAAAAAAAAAACTGGACAATTCATACTTTATGGATTCTATTATCATTCCATGATGGGGTTGTCTTGACAAATTAAGATCTCACTCATTGAACTTAAAAATGATTATAATTATATTACAAAAATGTCATTTCTAAGCCATGTCTTTTGTTTGTATCAATATGAAATGTCATAAAGGAAGCTGACCAAGAATTCTTCTAAATACTTCTCTGCAGACATTGGAGCTCAATCAATCATTTGAATCAATTCTAAATATTTGTACACTTACATAATTATCCCATAATACAAAAGCTGTAAACGTTTATTGCTGTGTGGGCGGTACAGTGGTGTAGTGGTCAGCACAGTGGCTTAGCATGTCCTGGGTTGACGGTTCGATTCCCATCCCGGTCGGGTCTGCGTGTGTTTGGAGTGTGTTGCATGTTCTCCCCATGCTTGGTGGGTTTCCTTCAGGTACTCCGGTTTCCTACCACAGTCCAAAGACATGCAGATTAGGCTAAATGGCCTTCCCAAACTGCTTGTTGTGTGTGGCTGTGTGTGCCCTGTGATGGCTTGGCTCCAGACCTACTGCCACCTTGTACAGGATAAGCGTTATAGAAAATGATTGTGTGTTTGTAAATCATTCATCAGGCAAGTGTCAAAAAGTTGGAGTCCACTGTGTGTGTGGTGTGTAATAATCTCTGGCTCTTACAGTCAATAAGAAAACACTGTACAGGATGTGTTAGCTTCAGCGTGGCTGGAGAAATATCATTATCGTTTATTAGTGTTTAATAACTGCAGGAACAGAAGCAGCTCTTAGTAGTAGAAGCAAACACAACACACAAACAGCCCTTACACACCAAACACACACCGAGTCCTCACTGCTCTCATCACAGCTAATGACTGGCCTCAGACTCTGTGTGTGTGTGAGTGTGTGTGTGTGTGTGCGTGTGTGTGTGTGTGTGTGTGTGCGTGTGTGCGTGTGTGTGTGTGTGCGTGCGTGTGCAGTGTGTGTGTGTGTGTGTGTGTGTGTGTGTGTGTGTGTGTGTGTGTGTGTGTGTGAGAGAGAGAGAGAGAGAGAGAGAGAGAGAGAGAGAGAGTGAGAGAGCCCTTAAAGAGTTGTTTGAAAGTGCGCCGGCCGCAGCACCCTGACTGAATGAGCTCTTTATTAACTGGAATAGATTTTAAATAAATTACACACACACCACTTCGACTGAATAAATATAACTGCAGCCTGAGAGAGAGACAGGCTAAGAGTGAGACAGAGAGAGAGAGAGAGAGAGAGAGAGAGAGAGAGAGAGATAAGTGAAGACAAACAAAAAAATTGAGACAGATAGCAAGAATTGAGTTGATAGGTGAAAAAAGATCAATGAAAATGGTAAGAGAAGCAAAGACAGTGAGACAGAAATGAGGAGAGAGAAAGAAGGACTGGGTAAGAGACAGAAAGAGAGAAAGAATATAAAAATGTGTATGAGAGTTAAAGAGAGAGAGACAGAGACAGAGAGACAGATGGAGAGACAGATTAAGTTAGACAGTTCTCCTACTGAGACTTTTCGACTACTTTTTATTTTTAAACATGTGGTCGACATTCCTGTCGCTCTATTTCCCGGAACCATTATTAGAGTTGGACCTGCGGTGTGTGTGTGTGTGTGTGTGTGTGTGTGTGTGTGTGTGTGTGTGTGTGTGTTATAATATGCACCATATGATCTTTCCACTGAAATTACCCATTTAAAAGGTGCTGCAGCGGTGATATGAAAATTAAACTTGACCAAAATAGGATTATTATTATTATTATTATTATTATTATTATTATTATTATTATTATGTGTGCTTTTTTACCCCATGTTTATTAGTAATATTAACACTGATACTGCAGTACATCATTGTAGGGAAAGATCATTGTAAAAAATTTTTACAAATCATTGTAAAAAAAATAGGAGTGAATTTACATATTCATTACAGTGACCTTAATTTGTTTATGTAAATATTTTATATAGAAATGATATAAATGATGTATAGTGAAGTGAAGTATAATTTTTTATTTACTGGGTTGCTGATTATTATTTAATATGTGTGGAATTTGGCTACATTTTTACTATTAGGATATATATATATATATATATATATATATATATATATATATATATATATATATATATAGACTAAGTATCACAGAATATCTGTAGATTTTTCTTCTTTTTCTTCTTCTTTATTATTATTATTATTATTATTATTATTATTATTATTATTAACTATAATAATAATAATAATAATAATAATAATAATAATAATAATAATAATAATATGCATGTTTTTCATTGCCGAATAATGAAAGCAATGTAATTGATAATCCCTCTCTAAATTATAATTTCTCAAATATCACTTCAGATGCAGCTGCAGAAAAGGAGTCACTACGTATTGGCATTCGAGCTCCAAATCACAGGCATTTTATTTATCATTATCAATTGCATAAAAATCTAAAACCACTTTAGATTTTTTGGGGATGTGTACCATTATGTTATTTGAAATGTATAATACATTGCAGATAATTTATGAATAGTTGGAAATTTATCTAAAGTCTCTCAGTAGTTTAAGTATTTATTTATTTTAATACTTTGAGGTGATAAATTTTTTGGCAAACATCCTCTTAAAGAGACATTAAATAAATAAAAAAATACGTGTGTACACATCTTCTAATTTCATCCCCTTTCCTGATTTTTTTTCTACCTTGTAAAACAATGCAGAAGGCATCCAAAATATGCAATAATCCTTTGAACAGTTGATATTGAGATGTATCTGCTACTTACTGTATAGATATATGTAAAGCCGGCTCTAATCCGTGGTGCTGTTTGTTAATTGGTGATTTCTGTGGCTGGTAACTCTAAATGAACTTCTCCTCTGCAGCAGGTAAGGTTTGGTTTTGCTTTCCTGGGAAGGTCACCATCGTGCTTGATACTGTTCTTGGAAAAAAAATTGTTCCAGAACAGCTGATCGTCATGTATTAAAATAACAACTAACTGTTGTTGTTGTTGTTGTTGTTGTTGTTACATTGTTCTACAATGTTAAAAATAAATCACAAAACAAAACATTGCATTACTAAGTGTGTCCAAACTTTTGTACTGTATGTCAACATACAACATCTTATAAAATTAAATATATCAAGGGTTTTAAAAAAGAAACTGTCAGTATCCAAGACCACATAACTTAGAATTGGTTTGTTCCTGTTTTGTGCTTTTATTTTTTCATTCAACAGAGACAAGAAAAACCTGTTAGATAAGGTTGTGCTTTTGTGATCAGTTCAGATACTAGACCATGTTATGTCTTTTAGTCCAGTTTGAGTTCAACAGAGCCATACAAAAAATAAAAATAAATGAAATAAAAGTAATTTACCAGACTAACACCACATCCAAATCCGTGTGGATAAAATAAATAAATGTGTCCTTTTATCTGAAATGCCCAAAAGTGCTTATTAATAATATGTGTGTGTGTGTGCGTGTGTGTGTGTGTGTGCGCGCGTGTGTGTGCGTGTGTTTGAACCATATAATATGATTGTGGTCCATAGAAGCCCATGTAGGAATCTAGGAACTTCCAGCTTACCTGAGAACTGGTTTTTTTAATAAAAATCAGTTTATATTAATTCTCACAGATTTTTATTTAAAGTTTATTTTATTTTGATACATCACTGAAATTATTAATATAGCATTAACTTATTTGTTATTTCTAAACCAAGATTTTAACCAACCAAGACTAATTTAAAGAAATGATTCATTGAACAGAAAGTAATTATGTGAATATTCAACATTTTCATAACGACTTAATATGTGTTTTAATGCTTCTTTTTTTCTTTTTTTGATGTGGTTCGTTTAAATTAATATTGTTTTGTTTTTTTGTCTTTTTGTGGTTTACATTTTAAGTACATTTTATTGAATTCCAGCACTTTAAATTATTTATTTATTTATGATAGGGTTTAAGTTAAGGTGGTGATATATTGGTTTGATACAGCTGAGTAAATTTAGGAACATCGTTTATGTTAGCCTGTACATGTATATTTCAATGTTTAGTTTACCATTTGTTCTGTCATGACGATGATAAAACTTATATACTCAATTTGTCTTTGGTCTCTCTCTTTCTTCAATCTTTGCCTGTTTTTCCCTTGTCTTTCGCAGTCTTACACCTTGTCTCGATCTTTCTCTATCCCTCTCCAGCTCCCCCCACCCCACCATACCCCCTTATTTTTTCCACCATCTGGTTGACCCTGTTGTCAAGGATACATATTGGAATTAGGAAAAGTGGTCCTGTTTCAAACAATTATATGAAATTACCCTAATATTGAAAAACACAGCGAGCGTGTGTGTGTGTGTGTGTGTGTGTGTGTGTGTGTGTGTGTGTCAGAGAGAGAGAGAGAGAGAGAGAGAGAGAGAGAGAGAGAGAGACAGGTATTCCAGCTGTCTGTCAGCTCTGATTTTTCCATGGTGTGCTCAGTGTGTGCGTGCAAGTGGTGTCTTCACGTGCAGCTCCTTTAATGTAATCATGTCTAACAAGCACCTGCCAATGGCTGAGCTAAGAGAGGTCAGAACCCTTCAACCGGAGGTCAGTATTGGCAGCCGTCACAGTTTCACTTCGGAAGATCACACACTTCTGCTAAACGATCACAACCTATTCAAAAATGCACTTCCAAGGGCACTATTCTTTCCAGATTTACACATGCACACACACACACACACACACACACACACACACACACACACACACACACACACACACACACACACACACACACACACACACATGTTTTTGCAGGAACATTCAGCAGAGGGAGTAAGACTCTATCATTCCACCACACCCTCTTCACTGTGTAGTGCATGATAAGTGTCACTGGTGCAGTTATGCAGGGACTGATGTTCATCAGAAATTTGGGACAATCTTTAAGTGGCCTATGTAACCAAATCTATCCCTGAGCACCACTTGTTCTGTTTTCTAGATCAATGTGCTACATAACAGTAATGAATGTAAAATGTAAACTAGGGAAACTAGAGAGGACTAGTGAGTCACAAATATACTGTATATACAGTACTGTGCGCTCTATACACAAATGGAACAAAAGGGATACAACCAAATCTTAATTAATTACTCAGAATAAATAGGCATATAGCTAGTCGATCACATGGTCAGATATGAAGCTTGACCTGAGACAAAGATCATTGTGAAATACTTGAACAATGCATTTATACTGTAGCATCCTTAGTAACTGGCTGGTCAAGGTGAACCAAGTTTCTTAAGTTATATTTGAAAATGAAAATCTAACCAAGCTAAATTAAAATCATTAATAAATATTGCGTACATTTATACATTTGCAAATGTCTGTGTTAGGAGGAAAAACAGAATGTAATAGTACATCTTGCGCATGTTGATTGAGACCATTCGTGAACTTTTAGCTGGCTAGCATTTAGCTTTCCAGGCCGACAGAGCCAGAATTTACAAAACATGGTGGCAATTTTTTCAATGTAATTTTTAGTGATTCCAGGTACGGTTCTGACTTAACAATAAATAAATAATAATAGAAATAATAACCCTTCCATTATAACCAAACTCATGTTATGCGGGTTAAAGAACGGTTGGAAACACTAAACCGATACAGATTCTAAGAACTAAGTAGAAATGACAACTTACCCTGTTGCGCCTCACATCACTGAAACAACATCAGAAACAATCATCAATTTTAAAAGTCAAGAAATGCCAAGTTTAATAATCTTTTGGCTCTGCAAATTCCTTCAACTTTGTAAAGCGGGTTGAGACTGATGAGCACAACATGGCCTGCTCTTCTTTTTTTTTTCGCAGGTTTTTAGAGCAATCAGTCTGGACAGCATGGGTACAACGTGTATGCATAACAAGAGGTTCGATTTGTTTAAGCCGCCCAAATTATTAGTTACCTTAGCTAGACCCTAGTGAGCTGGAGTTGTGCTGACTTTATTGGAAAATCAGAAAGTGTTTCCTTAATTACATTTTTAAAGCTACACTGGTGTCTTGCTTGAGGGTTGTGGAGACTGAAATACTCCATTGGAATTTATGTATTCTGTACTTGCGGGCCTTGCGCATGTGCTGTTCTTGTAAAATAATCTTACATGGTGTGGAGTGATGTGGCCCAGCTAGAGTTACTGTTACCACCCCAAAGTTGATTATTTTCCAATTAAAGCAAGTCTCAAAGTGTTTGATGTCTCTACCGCCACATCAATTAGCCAACCAACTATTTTTTTGTTTATTAAAAACAATGTCATATTTTAATCCCTAATTTACTCTGCCTGGCCAAAAAAAAAAAAAAAAATCACCATTTCAGAAGTGGGATTATTGGGCTGCATCAAGCAAAGAAAACTAAGGAGGTTTTAAATTACTGGAAGCCTTCAACACATTATCAAAACCAGAAAGGATAGTGCTGAACTGTCAATTCTTTTGGAAGAAATGTGGTCGGGAAAAAAATAAATGAATAGAGATTATCTAAGCATTTGATGAAGTTGCATGATAAAAAAATCAACAGTAAAAAGCATAACAATGTTTGAAAGTGAACGTAAGAGCATTTCCACACACACACACACACACACACACACAGACACACACATACACACACACACACACACACACACAATGTGATGAAAACTCTAAACAGTTGTGCGTCTATAAGAAAACCACTTGTTAGTGAGACTCATCGGGGGGGAAAAAAACTACAATTTGCTAGGAAGTATAAAGATTGGACATGTGGTCTGATTGTTGGTGAGTTCAGATTGACCCTATTCCAGAGCAATGGACATTTCAGGTAAGTACGTACATGAACAATGCGTCCATCATGCATAGGAGCCTCTGTATAGCAGTATAGCAGCCAGATTATAGCAGTGTTATAATCTGGGGTTGCTTCAGTTGCTCAGGTACAGGCTCATCAACATTATGTGGCAATTAAGTAAATCAGCTGATGACCTGCATGTTATTACATCTATGGAGTTTTTCGTCCAAGGTGACATGTATGTTCCAGAACACAAATTGTGAGAGAGTGCTTCTGGCACCATGAGGAATCATTTTGACACATCGACTGACCACCACATTGTGTGCTGTAATCAAAGCTAAATTTGATTTAATTAAATCTTGGAGTGTGCAATTTTTTTTCTTTTGGCCAGGCACTGTATAATTATATTGTTTTTGATATTTCTTTAAAAGGCAAAAATGTATTGTGTTGTGTGACTGAAGGACCTCATTTGAGAAATCTACTAACATTCAGCTTCACCTCTGATACAGAAGACTCCTTTCAAAAAATGCTAAATTGTATATGCTAAATATGTGAACGCATCACATTCCAGAAATTTCTATGGGGTTTTATTTTTTTTAAACCTGCTTATGTGACCTGTCCACCATACAAGTTGTTCTGTGTACAGAGTGATTTATGCTTCGCTGTCTAGTCTAAGTGAAGCTTATACTGTAGGCCCCACAAGTGGCCTATGACATTGTGAGCATTTACACATTTGTATGTGTGTGTGTGTGTGTGTGTGTGTGTGTGTGTGTGTGTGTGTGTGTGTGTGTGTGTGAATACTCTAACATCAGATTTTTATGCGCATTTGTGTGTGTGTGTGTGTGTGTGTGTGTGTGTGTGTGTGTGTGTGTGTGTGTGTGTGTGTGTGTGTGTGTGTTTGTGTGAGTGTGCGCGTGTGTGTGCGTGTGTGTGTCAAGCTGCAGGCAGTTACACCACCAAACTGCTAGTGGGCGTTGGTGTTTCTAGAGTCTCCTCATCAACTCTCTGGTGAGGTCTTTGGTTTATTCTGTGAATGAAAGTGATCAAATCTTGTTGGAGTTTTAGCTAAAAGACCTGGAACAACACTTAAGTTACTTTTATTGAAATTACTGCAATGGAGAAAAACATGTAAGGACTTCGTCGACTGGTCTCTACTTGAATTTGTCAATTTTCATTCAGATTTTAAAGCAGTGATAGCATAAGCTTTGTAGTCAGAACTAATCCAAGCTGCAGCTATTGAAAATGAACAATCAGAATCAATCGAGTATCAAACAACACTGTGATGTGTAAAATAATAAAGTAAACTACTTATCTGTAAAATAACAAAATGGTACTTTTAGGATGATTCATAGTGCTCCACATTTTCACAGTAGAAGAGGTAATGCAGAGATCCTTTGTAATGTGTAAATTCTCCTAAATTTAGAAGGAATATAAAAACACTATGTCTAATACTATTTTAAAGGTATAAAATAAATATAACAAAACATAATAATACATTTTAATAAACTGCTAATTCTATCCACATGGTCACTTTCACTTTTCTCACATGAATATGGAGGCGTTGCAAGAACATTAAAGTGTGGTTGACTGTGTGTGTGTGTGTGTGTGTGTGTGTGTGTGTGTGTGTGTGTGTGTGTGTGTGTGTGTGTGTGTGTGTGTGTGTGTGTGTGTGTGTGTGACTCTGTGTGTGACTCTGTGTGTGTGTGTGTGTGCGCGTGCGTGCGTGCGTGTGTGTGTGAATGTGTGTAGGTGTGCATGAGCATGTGTGGGTCTGTGCATCACGACCCCTGTCAGATGAGCGGACGGACAGGCAGCTGTTTGAGGTAATTCGATGTAATTAACCTTGTTGAACATTTCCTGTTCTGAAGAACTTAAGGAGCCCGTATCATACGCCAACGCTAACACACACAATCACAAGCATCTGGTCTCCTTTATCAATGGACATATCTAACAGAATGATGGATGGTTTATTGTTCATTCCAGAGCGTTGATTTACATGTATCTGTTATTTACTGTGATGAAACCTATGTAATGGAATTTGCCTGTATATCTGTTAACACATCTTCATGTTATCTGCATTCAATTGGAATGAAACATTTCAGGGCATGATGTTATGGGAACTTAATCAACTGTGGGTTAGTGAAAGGAACTTCGATACATTTTAGGTTGCATCACACCTGCCATCATGGAGTCTTTTGCTTGATCCCCGCACCCCATGTGTTATATTACATAAGTACTGTATAATATATAATGTGTCTGCGTATTTGAGATGCAAGAGTGAACCATCCCATACTGTATGTACACTTGTCTTTCTTTGCACAGTTTAACACCAGATCGCCTTCATGATGCAACCTTCTCAGGCTTGGGACTGGCACTAAGGGTGCCCTGCATCCAGATGGCCAGGTGCTGGGTTCAGGTGTCCCATGTGTATTTGCTGTGTATGGCTGCCTAATTGTCTGCATATTTCACAGTCTCTGTGTATTTAACAATTTGTCTATCTTTCTTTTGTGTATATTTGTCTTGCTCTTTGTCTATTTACTTCTCGGCCTGTCCCTCTCACTTACCACATGTATGTAATTGTTACAAGATGCATTTACTAACATAGTCGGATCAGTCTGTTAGTAAATGCATGTGGTCGATCTTTATTAGGTGTGAAGACCTATCTAAAATTCCAAACACATCTGTTCTACTGTATCCCATTACCACCACCACCACCACAACTACTCACTACTACTACTACTACTACTACACACAGACACACACATATACACACAGTAGTACACTTTGTTTGCACTTCCCAACATCTTCCCAAACAATGTGTACTATGCTCAACTGTCAAGTGTGTCTAAGTGAGTCTAAGTGTGTATGTGTGTGCATCCAGCAGCAGGTGAGAGTGTTTAACACTCAGCCGTCTGCTCCACTTAACACCTGACACACACCTCCTCCATGCTGACCTCTGACCCTTATCCGGCTCTTTTCTTTCCTGTGTGTGACAGAGTGAAACAGTATACATGTGTATACATGTGAGGGGCCAAGCTCACAGGTGTTCATGCCTACACACACACACACACACACACACACACACACACATACACACACAGATGCACAAGCCTCTCCAAGTTCAAAAAGCCATTGATACTTTAGCAATAGAACAAAAAAGCGGGGAGGGTTAATACCTTTCTGTCCATCAAAAAAAGAGAGCGATGTGCTTTTCTGTCTGACTGACAGATACACACAGGGGTGTAATATTTGTCACAGGGCCTAGTGGTTAGCACTGAGCCTCGAACCTCCCGGTTCTGTGTGCATGTTTTCCCTGTGTTCGGTGAGTTTCCTCCGGGTGTTCCAGTTTCCTTCCACAGTCCAGATTAGGCTAATTGGTGATCCCAAATTGCCCTTGGCGCGTGTGTGTGTGTCTGTTTGAGTGTGAGTGTGTGAGTGTATGAGTGCGTGTATGTGCGTGTTCCCTGCAATGGATTCTCACCCCGACCAGGTGGTCCCCGGGGATAGGCTCCAGGTCATCCGTGACCCTGAATACTCGATAAACAATGAGCGAGTAACTGATCTGCATTAGAGATTTTATGATTTTGAAGTGTTATTATTTCCATAGTAGACTTTTAGAAGGACTTACTGTATACTGTATGAGGGATGGTTTAACCAGAAGCCATTTAAGAACACAGACTTTCATTAAACAATCAAAAAGCCTTGAGGAAACATTTGGTCTCATAGAGACCAAGCTAGCATTACATTGACTGTAGCTTAATAAACATTGGTTCTTTGTATGTTGACTAGCATTAGCTCTCTACAGGTTGTTACAGTAAGTATTAGGTCGGTCCAGGTTGACTATCTGGTAATCCCTATTGGTTATCTACCTGGAATTTTCTGTAAGTTATAGGTTTATTATCATTCATTTTTTATATTCTGACTTCTGGATTCAGAGCGCCACAGGCAGCTGGAGCCGGTAGGTGACAGGATTGATACGGGGGGTGATGCGTATGGACCGATGAATCTGGGTGATAGCTTCTTGGATTCTGTGTGAAGGTGAAGGTTTTTGGTTGAAATCCATACTCTGTCACCTACATTGTACAAATGTCCCAGCGGGGGTCGACGGCGATGTTGAATGGCGTAACGGTTGTTGGCCTGTTGGATGACAGCGTTAGCCTGGCTCCACAGCCGTCGACACCAACGAACCAACTGTTGGACTGACAGCACCTCAACCTCCGGTTCTTGATGATCGAACATCGAAGGTTGGAAACCGTGGCATACCTCAAACGGACTGAGATTGGTGGCTGAAGAGATGTGGAGATTATGAGATAACTCAGCCCATAGGAGGTAACGGGCCCAGGAGCGCTGGCAATCAGCAACAAAGCATCTCAGGTAGCGCTCCAGTTGTTGGTTGGTCCGCTCCGTCTGACCGATAACCAGAGGATAGACTACAGGTGGAATTGATCAGATGGCAGAAGGCCTTCCAGAACCGAACAGTGAACTGGGGCCCCCTGTTCGAGACAATGTCTTTTGGGAACCCATGTAGTCGGACTACGTGTTCCAAAATCAGCTCTGCTGTTCTTTTGACTGACGGGAGTCCAGCAAGGGCCACCAGGTGCACGGCTTTGGAGAACCGGTCAACGAATGTTTAAGATGGTGTTCTTCTCTTCGGAGACCGGCAGGCCCGTGATGAAATCAACGGCAATGTGCGTCCAGGGCCGATGGGGAATGGGGAGTGGTTGGAGTTCCCCCGGTGTCGGTTGATTGGTATTCTTAGCCCTGGCGCACACTGGGAACGCCTGGACATACTCCTTTACGTCACTCACCATAGATGGCCACCAGAAGGTGCGTCTAATAAATTGTAGGGTGCGGTTGGCGCCGGGATGTCCAGATAAGGGTGAGGAATGAACCCATCGCAACACCTCGGTTCTTACGGTGTATGGCACGTAGAGTCGCCCAGGCGGTCTCCATTGCCTGTGCACGGCGAACCTTCATTTCCAGGTCCCAGTGAAGTGGTGCAATGATCTTGGTGGGTGTGATGACAGGCGCGGGGTCCTCCCGGGGAACGTCCTCTTCATGTTGTCGGGAGAGGCAGTCAGCTTTGGGGTTCTTTGGGACCCCGGGCAGTAGGATAGATGGAAGTTGTAATATTCAAAGAACAGTGCCCAACGCGCCTGTCTCGGATTGAGCTGTTTTAAATTGCGGATGGTGATCAGGTTCTGATGGTCAGTCCAGACGATGAACGGCTCCCTGGTGCCCTGGAGCCAGTGTCGCCATTCTTCCAAAGCCCACTTTATGGCCAGCAGCTCGCGGTCTCCTACCCCGTATCGCTGCTGAGTGGGGTCAAATTTTTTGGAAAAGAAACTATAGGGATGTAGCTTCTGGTCTGGACCTCATTGGGAGAGGTCATGAAAGGTGGTGATGGTGGCGGGATTGAGGCTGAAGTGATGAGAAGAGGGTTGAGTCAGAGTGGTTAAAGGGGCGGCAACCATGCTGTAGTCCTGGATAAAGCGACGATAAAAGTTTGCAAACCCGAGAAACCGTTGAAGTTGCTTGAGGGTCTTGGGTAGGGGCCAATGACGCATAACTTCCAGTTTCTGCGGGTCCATGGCCACACCCTGGGGCGAGATGACAAAACCCAGGAACGTGGTGGAGCGCTCATGAAAGGCACATTTTTCCAACTTACAGTACAGTTGGTGGGCGAGTAATCTCTTAAGTACCGCTCTGATGTGCTGGGTTTGTTCCTCGACTGTGCGTGAATAAACTAGGATATCGTCCAGGTAAACGAACACCCACCGCCCTAGCATGTCCCTGAGAACATCGTTGATGAATTGTTGGAAGGCGGCGGGTGCGTTGCAGAGTCCGAATGGGATGACCAAGCTCTCATAGTGTCCAGTAGGGGTGATGAAAGCCGTCTTCCACTCATCACCCTCTCTGATGCGCACCAAGTTGTAGGCGCTCCAGAGGTCCAACTTTGTGAAAATGGTGGCGCCAGAGAGGGCTGAGTTGGTAAGAGGCAACGGGTGTCTGTTCTTGATGGTGATGTTATTAAGCCCCCGATAATCGACACAAGGACGTAAGTTGCCTCCTTTCTTCTTCACAAAGAAGAACCCTGCTTTGGCAGGCGAGGAGGAGGGCTGGATGGTGCCATGACGAAGGGCATCCGAAACTTATCTCTCCATTGCCTGCGTCTTGGCGGCAGAGAGGGAGTAAAGATGGTCGCGGGGGCGGGGACCGAGCCCGGCTGAAGGTCGATTGCCAGATCATAGGGTTGATGAGGAGGAAGATATGTGGCTCATCTTTTGCAGAACATGTCTCGGTAGGCGACGGGGATGGCGTTGGTGTCGACATCGGGTGCCTCGGACTCCCTGGAACATGTCCTAGCCGAAGCCCGTAGGCAGAGTTTGGTGCAGGTCGGCCCCCACTGCAGGATCCGGTTTTGTGTCCAGGAGATGAGAGGGTCATGTTGGAGCAGCCAGAGGTGTCCAAGGATGATGGGTGGCGATAAAATGGAGGTGAGATGGAATTGGATCTGTTCATGATGTTGGCTGATGACAAGGGTGAGAGGCTGAGTCTGAGTGGTGATGGGGCTGGAGGAAAGCGGCCGACCGTTGACAGATGTGATACGAACGGGCTGGGATAACGCCTCAAGTTCCACTCCCAGCTTTTTGGCAAAAGAAGAGTCAATAAATTTACCTGCGGCACCGGAATCAATGACCGCAGTACTTCCGACCTGTTTGTGTCCAAACTGGAGGTGTACTTGAACCGTGAGACAAGAATTATTGGGTGTCGTGATCGAGAGGTGGAGGGGGCCCGGTGACCTGAGCATTTCCCGGGCGAAATGGACAGATGGCCCTGTGGTGCGCCGCTGACCCACAGTAGGCGCATAGCCTTTCTCTAAAGTGTCGTTCCCATTCTGCAGCGGTCAATGAGGCGTGTCCTAGTTGCATGGGTTCCCCGGCTCCCATGTCAACCACGGCGGGAGGTGGAGAACCGACTGATCCCGTAGGTGCAGTAGTGAATGAGGGGCGAGCTTCCGGAACAGGCGTATGAGAGAGGAAGGAAGGAGTTTGGGGCGTGAAATGGGGCAGTGATGGCGTGATGGGCGGCAGGGTGCGAGGAGTTGGCTTGGGGCGGGCGAGCAGACGCTGGTCGATTCGGAGGGCGAGTTGAATTAAGCCCTCCAATGTGGCTCTGAGTTCACGTCCGGCGAGCTCATCCTTAATGCGCGCCTCAAGTCCCTCGTAGTAGGCTGTCCGGAGGGCGAATTCTCCCCATTCGGTCTGAACAGTGAGGGTTCGGAAATCAGCCGTGTAGCGGCTCACGGACAAGCCTCCCTGCTGCAGATGATACAACTTGGAGTCGGTCTCCACCTCGGCAGCAGGATGTTCAAAAGTCAGTTTTAGTTGGCGGGTGAATTCTCCATAGGAGTAGGCCGTATCTGAATCTGACCTGAGAACCGCCATGGCCCACTCAGCTGCCTGTCCGGATAGCAACGAGACGAGGAGTGCAACATGCAGTCGGTCTGTGGAGTATCTGGTGGAATTAAACTCAAATACAAGATCTAATGCTGTTAAAAACACTTCCCATCTGTGCCATCCCACTTATCTGGTAAGGTTATGAAAATATCAGAGAAGCGAACGGGGGGGGTGGCGCCGCAGCCACTGCGGGGGGCGTGGCAAGAGCCGGCTGAACAGCCGCCCCGCGGAGGGTTGCGTTCTCCTGCCGTAGCTCCACCACCTCGCGGCGCAAAACAGCGACGTCTTGGAGCTCCTTTCGGAGAGACGCGACTTCACCACGGAGCTCATTGATCAGCTCGGCATGCTGGTGAACCACAGCGCAGAAGCAAGCAAACTCCACTGGGTTTACTGCTTTAGGCTCAGTGATTCTGCCACGAGCAACCGAGAGACGAACACAACAGCCTTAGTAGTTAGCCCGTGTTGCATGGATGGTAAACCCAAACGCGGAAGTAGCTCGAGTCGGCAGGATAACCATGCGAACTTTCTTACACAAAGAGCGAGGATCTACACAAATAAACCCGCATTCTAGCAACACACACTCAATCAAGGAAGCAACCTGAATAGGTGAGTACTCACGAAATAGTCGGCGAAGCGAAAGCGAAGGCATAGATGAACTCAATGACTGAGCGATGTGAAGCGCCATCTTGTTTCCTTTTATGCTTTTTGAAAGCGCGACCGTCTTACTTCCGGGTCCACGTGCCGGTCGCGGTGCGAGTGTGTATGACAGGTCTATTGCAAAAAAACTATTTAAGTTTTGCAAACCATACATATATGCAATAAACAACTCCCAATTAATTGTGCAAAACATAGAAAAAATATTTATATTTATTTTTCAAAAGCACAAGATAAGATAATACAAAACAAGTTCAACAGCGACATCATTACTATACATTACTGAGAAGCACTAATGACTGAGAGCAGTGCTGGTCATTATCTCCCAACATCAGGATGTAGGGGTACGGCCTCGACACTTCAGCCTGCTGGAGATATTCCACAGTGTCGGTTCCAACCTTAGAAAGAAAGAAATTAAAGAAAGTAAAAGTTTATGGAAAAATCAAGAGGGTTGGCTAGTATGCATATTTGTAAGAAGTATTTTATAACACCTCAGCTTTTTATATGTGGTTGCTAACGCTAGCAACCTAGCTAAATGCTAGCATCATGCTGACACTACAGTTAACAATTTAGCTTTCAATCATCACTTCACCATCTTCATACACCCTGCAAGCATTCTACAAAGAAAGCTAAAAAGCTCAGACATTTTTGCAGTTTCTTTCATATACCGGTGGGGTTCTTTGGTTTGGCTAGTTAGCAGCCATTGTCAGATAAACTAGCATGCTATAGCACAAACCAGGCTGAAAGTTTGAGTGTAACACGGTAACAGTAATAAATGTTACATACAGTGAACAAATTCAGTCATAGGTGAGTGAAAGTGTGTATACACACCTTATATTGAATGTTTAAATTTCCTCTTAAATGCGTGAGGAGGAAGATAAAAAGACAGGAAGCTGACACAGCCAGTGAATACACCGGTGAACTTCGGGGGAGGGACGGTCTTCTCTGTGATGTTAGCTGTCACTAGCTAACCCAACTCCAACCCAGCAAGCTGGGTTAAACAAAAAGTATCCAATTCCCTGTAAATAACCCATTAAAATGACCCAACCCAGCGTTTGGGTAATAAAAACAACCCAGCATTTTTTAGTGTGGATGGGTCTTACTGAGTATTCAGAACAGTAAACACATTTACATTAAGCTCATCTAGGATTTGCGTTCCCATTGTGCCACTGTGGTGGCTCTGGTCCCTCAGGTCATGACTCAATAAGACCTCTAGTGGTGTGCTGTGGGGTCTGGCACCAGGATGTTGGCAGCGGCTCCTTTGGATGCTGTGGGTTGTGTGTAACACGGCCACACATGCGACAGGCGGTTGCTAGGCAACCCCGCAGCACTAATAATTAAGGGAGACGAGCTACACCTGGCCGGGAGGTTATTTAAGCTCCCAGAAACCAGCGCACGCTGTGCGAACATTAGATAGCACCAGGTACGAGAGCGTGGCTCTGGTATAGGGAGTGAAAAGAGAAAAGAGAAAAAGGGAAAGTGAAAAGAGAAAAGTGAGAAGGGAAAGTGAAAAGAGAAAAGAGAAAAGTGAAAAGGGAAAGTGAAAAGAGAAAAGTGAGAAGGGAAAGTGAAAAGAGAAAAGTGAGAAGGGAAAGTGAAAAGAGAAAAAGACAAAAGTGAAAAGGGAAAGTGAAAAGAGAAAAGTGAGAAGGGAAAGTGAAAAGAGAAAGGACAAAAGTGAAAAGGGAAAGTGAAAAGAGAAAAGTGAGAAGGGAAAGTGAAAAGAGAAAAAGACAAAAGTGGAAAGGGAAAGTGAAAAGAGAAAACAGAAAAGTGAAAAGGGACAGTGAAAAGAGAAAAGTGAAAAGGGGAAGCGATAAAGAGAAAAGTGAAAAAGGGAAGGAGATAAGAATAATAACAACAACAAACAAATACCGGTTCGTTGTGACGAAGCACGGTGACACGCGCCGCCATAAGCGCGCCCTCCTTCCTCTTATAACGCTGTGTGGTGTTCACGCGAGCCGATTATTCCTGCTGAAATACACAATCCACGGCCCATACCCCTCCAAGTCCTGCATTGGGACTCCCATATATAATTAAATACCGAGGGCCGCCATATTGAAGCACCCCCTCATAACAGAATGTTCGCACCAGAGAAGAAGCCCGCGGATTTGGAGTGGGTGTGCGAGATAGTAACCGGTCAGGCGGGAATGATCGGTAAACATGAACAAGCTCTGACCGAATTATGTTCAGAGATAAAGGGAATTTCGCAGCGCTTAAACCAAATCCATGAGCGCCTCGAGACACAGGGCACTTCCGGATCGCCGCTCGCAGCTCGTGCGGCCGTCACTGTAGCACAAGCACCCCCCCTGGTGGCCGAGACGAGATTACCTACTCCCCAACCTTATGCTGGGGAATCTGATAAATGCAATGCCTTCCTACTCCAGTGCTCTTTAATATTTGAAATGCAACCATCCCAATTTCCCACTGAGAGAGCCAAGGTTGCATTTATGATATCATTATTAACGGGAAGGGCATTGGAGTGGGCCACCGCAGTATGGCAAAATCTCCTAGCAGCACACACTACAGCCCATGAATTTATACAGGCCCTCAAGGCCACCTTCCACCATCCACATCTGACTAGTGGTGTAGTCTCGCCCCTCTTCCGCATTCGGCAGGGAGGACGGTCGGTGGCAGATTATACCATCGAATTCCGGACACTAGCTGCTAGTTCAGGCTGGAATGCGGGAGCACAAAGGGACGCATACATTCAAGGCCTTTCAGATAAGCTCAAAGATGAGCTGGCAGTGCGCGAACCACCTGAAGATTTAGAATCCCTGTACAGTATGGCCATACGAATAGATAACCGCCTCCGTGAGCGCAGGGCGGAACGCGCAGGGAGTTACCGAGTAGAGCCGACCTGTCTCCAGCGAGAGCTAGAACGGGAGGTAGATCAGGGTGAGCCCATGCAGCTAGGGGCAGCAGAGATCTCAGGGGCCTCCCAATTTCGGTCGGGATGCTTTCGTTGTGGCCGGCCCGGTCACCACCAGGGGCGCTGTCCGCTGAATAAGCCAAAAGGGGGGGTCACTCTCGGGAGGGGGGCCGACAGTGACCCAAAGGTCAGACCCTCAGCGTTCAGGGCTTTTCCTCCCCATTGACATCACTTGGGAGGAGGCCGCCACTACCCATCTAAAAGCATTTGTTGACTCGGGAGCAGCAGGGAATCTCATAGACGTAGAGCTGGTGCGGAGACTGGCTTTGCCATTTCACCCACTCTCTGCTCCCATTTCAGTGGCGGCCCTGGACGGTCAGTTATTTGAATCCGGTCCAATCATACATGAGACTGACCCTCTAATATTGCGTATTGGACAACATGCAGAGCGAATTTCCTTCCTCATTACCCGAGTGCCTGAGCTCCAGGTGGTACTGGGGTTTCCTTGGTTACAGGAACACAACCCCCGTATTGATTGGTTAACCTGCTCTGTCTCGGTTTGGGGAACCCGTTGCGCACAGAGCTGCTTAAAAGGGATCAGAACCCTAGACACGCAGCCACCCCATCAGGTCGACCTCTCGGCAGTTCCCAAAGATTACTGGGACCTGGCGGAAGTATTTTCCAAGTCAGGGGCCCAAAAGCTTCCTCCCCATCGACCTTTTGACTGCGCAATCAACCTGCTTCCGGGTTCGAATCCACCAAGGGGAAAACTCTACTCCCTGTCCCCTCCCGAGCAATTAGCCATGGAGGAGTACATCCAGGAGGCATTGTCCCTTGGATTCATTCGACCGTCTACGTCCTCCGCAGGGGCAGGTTCTTCTTCGTAAAAAAGAAGGATGGGGGCCTCCGCCCCTGCATAGATTATCGGGGGGTGAACGCGATGACACTGAAAGACCGCTATCCCCTTCCTCTGATGAATTCTGCCTTTGAATGCCTGCAAAAGGCGAAATTGTTCACAAAGCTAGATTTACGCAGTGCTTACAATTTGATCCGCATCAGGGCAGGGGACGAGTGGAAGACCGCGTTTATTACACCGTCGGGGCACTACGAATACAAGGTGATGCCCTTCGGCCTGACTAATGCGCCAGCCGTCTTTCAGAGGTTCATTAATGAGGTGCTCCGGGAGACACTTAACCTCTACGCCTTTGTCTACTTGGATGACATTTTAATTTTTAGTGCCTCCATGCCAGAGCACGTCACCCACGTGCGCCGGGTGCTGCAACTTCTCCAGCAGAACCATCTATACGTTAAGCTGGAGAAGTCACAGTTCCACACAACCTCCACTTCCTTCTTGGGTTTCGTGGTATCCCAGGGTCGTCTCCAAATGGATCCGGCCAAAATAAAGGCTGTGGCTAGTTGGCCCCGTCCCACATCGCTTCGGGCAGTTCAACGCTTCCTGGGGTTCGCCAATTTCTGGAACCCAGGGCGATTTAAATGGACAGAGGAGGCACAACCAGCTTTCCAGGCTATAAAAATAAAGCTCACCACAGCTCCAGTCTTGCGGATGCCAGATCCGGAGACCCAGTTTGTAGTGGAGGTAGACGCATCCGATGTGGGGGTGGGCGCGGTTCTCTCCCAACGTTCCGGGGAGGACCAGAAACTACATCCCTGCGCCTACTTCTCACACCATCTGACCCCGGCAGAAACAAATTATGGCATTGGAGATCGGGAGCTCCTTGCCATAAAGCTGGCTCTAGAAGAGTGGAGACACTGGCTGGAGGGGGCCAAAGAGCAAATATTGATTTGGACCGACCACAAGAACTTAGAATATATTCGGTCGGCCAAACGCTTAAACCCCCGACAAGCCAGATGGTCCCTCTTCTTCTCCCGGTTTGATTATGTGCTCTCCTTCCGTCCGGGCTCAAAGAACCTCAAGCCGGATGCCCTCTCGCGTCAATGGGACCCCCCGTTAGAGGAGCCCGAAACTGAGAGCATTATCCCAGCGCGCCGCATCCTTGCCCCCGTGCGCTGGGCCATTGAACATCAAATCAGGCAAGCACAGCGACAGGAACCAGATCCGGGAGGAGGACCCTCCGGAAAGTTATATGTTCCTGCCGGTCTCCGCTCCCAAGCTCTCACATGGGGCCACTTGTCCCCGTTCACGGCACACCCAGGCTACCCTCGAGTTTCTTCGTCGGCGTTTGTGGTGGCCCGGCATGGAGAGAGATGTTCGGGCTTATGTGGCGGCCTGTCCGACCTGCGCGCAGAATAAAGAACCACATACACGGCCCGCCGGACAGCTGCACCCATTACCCATACCGTCATGCCCATGGTCCCATCTTTCCTTGGACTTTGTCACGGGCCTGCCCTCATCCAAGGGGAACACGGTCATCTTGGTAGTGGTAGATTGGTTCTCTAAAGCCTGCAAGTGTATTCCCTTGCCAAAACTTCCGTCAGCCAAGGAGACAGCGCAGTTAGTCCTCCAACAGGTGGCCCGAGTGCATGGCCTCCCAACCGACCTGGTCTCTGACCGGGGCCCGCAGTTTGCTAGCCGGTTTTGGGGAGCGTTCTGTAAACTCATTGGAGCCACGGCCAGCTTGACATCGGGCTTTCACCCTGAGTCGAATGGGCAAACAGAGAGGGTGAACCAAGACTTAGAGCGCACCCTCAGGTGCATAACCTCTTCCAACCCGTCATCATGGTCTGACCACGTAATGTGGGTCGAGTATGCCCACAACACCCTGTGGCACTCCTCCCTGGGCATGTCACCCTTTGAGTGCCAATTCGGACATTCCCCCCCTATGTTCCCAGAGGAGGAACCTGAGGTAGGGGTCCCCGCTGCACAAAGTTTGGTACAGCGGTGCCGTCGGACCTGGAGGAGGGCCCGAGCCGCTCTACAAATCGCCAGGCGCAGGGCGACCCTCACGGCGAATCGGAAGCAACGGGTAGAACCCTCCTTCCGTACAGGACAACGAGTCTGGTTGTCCACCAGGGACCTCCCACTAAAGCTCGAATCACGAAAGCTGGCCCCCCGATACACCGATACATGATAGGGCCGTTTAAAATCATGAGGAGGATTAATCCAGTGGCGTACCGCTTGGCTCTCCCCCGGTCAATGAGGATCAATCCTACATTTCATGTCCTCTGCAGCACCTTGGCTCCCAGACCTACACCACCCCCACCCCCACCCCGTATCATTGATGGGTCCCCAGCATTCACAGTTCGACGTATCCTGGACGCAAGGCGAGTCCAGGGCGCCATACAATACCTAGTGGACTGGGAGGGGTATGGCCCAGAGGAGCGCTCTTGGGTGCCAGCCTGGCACATACTAGACCCTGAACTTGTTAGGGAATTCCGGGCTAGCCATGGGTCTGGCACAGGAACGCCAGGGGTCGTTCCTAGAAGGGGGGGCACTGTAACACGGCCACACATGCGACAGGCGGTTGCTAGGCAACCCCGCAGCACTAATAATTAAGGGAGACGAGCTACACCTGGCCGGTATGTTATTTAAGCTCCCAGAAACCAGCGCACGCTGTGCGAACATTAGATAGCACCAGGTACGAGAGCGTGGCTCTGGTATAGGGAGAAAAGAGAAAAGTGAGAAGGGAAAGTGAAAAGAGAAAAGTGAGAAGGGAAAGTGAAAAGAGAAAAAGACAAAAGTGAAAAGGGAAAGTGAAAAGAGAAAAGTGAGAAGGGAAAGTGAAAAGAGAAAAAGACAAAAGTGGAAAGGGAAAGTGAAAAGAGAAAAGAGAAAAGAGAAAAGTGAAAAGGGACAGTGAAAAGAGAAAAGTGAAAAGGGGAAGCGATAAAGAGAAAAGTGAAAAAGGGAAGGAGATAAGAATAATAACAACAACAAACAAATACCGGTTCGTTGTGACGAAGCACGGTGACACGCGCCGCCATAAGCGCGCCCTCCTTCCTCTTATAACGCTGTGTGGTGTTCACGCGAGCCGATTATTCCTGCTGAAATACACAATCCACGGCCCATACCCCTCCAAGTCCTGCATTGGGACTCCCATATATAATTAAATACCGAGGGCCGCCATATTGAAGCACCCCCTCATAACATTGTGGAGTAGAGACTCTGTGAATCTGACTTGTTTTGTCCAATTTGGAGATTAGATTGGGATCTGGGGAATTTGCTGGGCCCTATGCATGGCACTGTGTAGTGCACGGGGTGTTCTGGGGCCTTTCTGTCGTGGCCTGTATGTAATGACATTTTTCAGTGATGCATTGGCTTTTCTCTGGGATCAGGCCAGATGTGCTTTTGGTTCTTGAGGACCTGAGTGAGACTTGTGTACCCATAATTCTATCACAAGTTTGCTGGGTAAAGTTTGCTATCAATGATGTTCGGGTTCACCTGTCTGTGGTCATAATGCTGTAGCTGATCCGTGTATCTATATTGTTTAACTCTCACATTAGCTATTTAGACCAGGTTTCCAATGACAATAAATGAAAATTTTTGTTCTTAACAAATCATATAATAATCATTCTTTTAAGTTGCCAACTTCATTACACATTTTTGTTTTTTGTTTTTTTGCTCTCAATGTATGATCATAATTCACGTAGAAAAAAAGTCATGTTTCACATTTTAGCATGAATTATCCAGCTCTATGGTCACAGCTACCTGTTCACTGACTGCAGAAACAAAGTCTTGTGCAAAAATCTTTAGTGACTCAAGTAGGGCTGAAATGATTCCTCGAGTAACTCGAGTAATTCGATTGCAAATAATGATCGAGGTAAAATCTTCTGCCTCGTAGTTTTTTAAAATTAATTTTAAAAGCTTGCATTATGTTTTTGCGCATTTATTTGTTTGGTGTGACACAGCGTGCTTCCAGATTCAAGCCGCCAGTAAACACAGGCGAAGAAGAAGCACTTACGTCACCAACAAAGCGGAAGAAAACGCAAACAGTTAGCGCTGTATTGATTTGAGGGAGTGTTCTGTGGCGGGCGACAAAATGGAAGGGAGCAATAAATATATATTAACATTTATTTTAAATTGTGCCCTAGTTTTTTTGGTAATTAAAGTCATTTTCTTAGAAAATGCTTTAAAATAACAATGTATGGCACTGTAATGCACTTAATTAATCTCAGTCAACTTTAAGTTATTCCTTATTGTGTATTGTGAATAATGACAGTGTTTATTTTTGATAAAATACTGTATGCATAAAAGTAAATATTTCTAAAAAAGAAAACCAACTAATCTTTGTTACTCTTATATATTTTACATTGCTGTTTAATTAAGCAAAAGGACATTTTATCCGATTAATCGATTACATTTTTGTTAGAATACTTGACATTTTCCAGCCAAATTTTTGATTTTTACAAAATTGTATTTTTATTGAAAATTTTATCTTTCATTTATACGTACTCTCTAGTGCAATTTTTTTCATTGCAGTGAAACCCGTCTAGTTTAGGTCACGGACAGTCGTATAAATCTGCTGTTACATTTTACTGCATATTATACTGTGTGTGGTAGTGTGCATGATAAATAAAATTTGAATTTGAATTGGTTGAAAATGATTTGTCTCAAATTTAGTCCAGAGAGATTGGCAAAATATCTACAAAGGGGTCTGTTTGATGTTGTGGATTCTGGTGCATCCCATTCTGATCCTGTTTGCCTGTATTGTCCAGTACATCAGTGAGTTACGGAGAGTCAAGTACATATTGCTACGGTAAATGTTTCTAAATCCAGTGATTGATGCCATTCTCCCGGCCCTTTCCTTTCCATTTTTTTTTAGCAAGGAAACTTGAGCCTCTGACTGTGGAAAGTGTTGTCTTTTATTTTATTTTCTGTACCAGTCAGCAGTGCCTGTGCTGAGTGAGTGTCCAGTGGGATGTGTGATCCTGCAAAAGAAACAGATTGTCCATTGACTTGCTCAAGTCTGAGCTGAGTTTAAATGGTGAGTCCAAGTAGTTCAATGAAGGACAGAAGTAACTAATAGTTACGGCCAAAAGAAGTTTAAATTGAAGTGTAAATGGAAAATGAAGTAAACTTTGAATAATTCAATATATTGTATGCTTACTGTACCGTTTACTGCCTAATGAAATGGTATTGCCATCTAGGATTGTTTTTAAAACTAAAGTACATGTGCAATGTAAAATCTTTACTAAAGGCATGTTCAGTAAAAGGTCAAATTCAACACCATAATCACCCTCTTATTTCGGAGAGAGAGAGGGTGCAAGACAACGAAACCAAACTGAGCTAGCATCTTTTGTCTAACATTAGCTCTTTATAAACTGAGTAACATAGTCTCTTAAGTCTCTTAAAGTCAAAACAGTATGTGCTTTTTCTAATGGGAAAATTTCAATTGCTGCGAAATTATTACCCTTCTGTTACTGTATCTGTCATAGCTAGCTACCTAACCCAGAGTTTATGTCAACTAATTCAGTCATAATATAATCTCCATTCATAATAAAACTTGCTCAGATATCAAAGAGGAAAGAACTTTACCTCACACAAGAAAAAAACAGTACTGCAGAGATGAGGTCATGTTGCCAATGGCATCCTTTATATCAGTGAGGAAATGGCTATCCTCTCTCTCACACACACACGCACACATGCTTGTCACTCAGTAACCAGCTGTTTAGATTGAGCTGATATTACCATATTACAGCACAGAATTAAAGAAAGGAAGAGAGATAAATGGAGTGAGAGAGAGGGATGACTTGAATAGTGCATCCTGTGAGATGATACTCTATATAAAATGACATAGATTAAGTGTGTGTGTGTGTGTGTGTGTGTGTGTGTGTGTGTGTGTGTGTGTGTGTGTGTGTGTACGGTCAGACATAACTCTGAATAGCCCAGTCTAATGCATATGTTTAATGTTTATGGAAGTGATTCATGCATAGGCTGGAAAGAGGATCAGTGTGCGGTTTAACAAAATCAGGAAGAATGAGCAACAGACACCGCCGAAGTCGAGACTGTATACAGACACAGTATGACGGCAGTTGAAGCTGTATTTAGAGTCTGTCAAGTTCAAAAGTTACATCAGTATTTATGTGGGGAGATGGGTTACCCAGCTGCTTAAGTCTATTTTCTCGGCAACTCATTCAAATTATGCCAAATACCTCCATCAACATCCAAAGTTGCCAGATATTGTACTCTCACACTAAATGGAGTAGTATCATGAGATACTACATTGATGGCTTAAAATCATAATATGCACATGGCATGTAGACCATTTTATTATTTGCTACTGTGAGCCATTGAGTTGATGAAATGCAGCCAAGGTTTTGGTTAATTAAGCCAACATTTTAAAACCTGGACAGTGTTGACAGCATTAAATACTGTTCCGTTTTTGATTCAGTATTGGGCAGAAAGAATGTGTTCCCTTCAGAAATCAGAATCACTTGTAACATGCTTTGCTCAAACTGGCTCTCCTGTGCATAACTCTCCAATAATTTCTGCACTATGCTTACATTATGGTTTCGTCCGAATACCACTGCGTGCACACTATTACATTCGAATACACGCTAAATAACTACGGAATCTGAGGCAAGCCTTAGCAGGTGTTAGATTGACAGTTCAATTTTGAAAACTACCTTACTCAGAGCTTCTATGCACGGCTATAGGTTTATATTTCAGTACTGGCTTTTACTGCATAACAAAGTGTTGCGTTGGATGAAATGGTTTGCACGTTTTATACTGTACTTACATTGCGGGTTTAACAAATTACTACTCAGGTAAGTGGAAATTTTAGGTTGAAAGAAGCTGTACTAACAGAATAATACCTCAAAAATGACACATTTAAGGTTTGTTTTTGTGGTATTAACCTGTTATTTAAAGTAGATTTGCTCTATTGAGTTGATATTTTAAGTTATAAAAATTGCTGACTTTAATTCCACAATAGCCTAACTACATATTTTCCCCCATCAGGTTTAGGTTTCTACTTTGTGTCTTTAAGGTTGCCTTTGTTTACTAGTCTTCTCTTACCTCTCACATTCTATGCTCTTCAGATGTCTCTAGAACTTGACTGAAGTTCACCGAGGTAAATGCAATCAACTGACCTTGATTTCGTGAGGCACATACTGTACCTGCATATAGAGTCCTACAATCCACAGATCAAAAACCAAGCCATGAAGTCCAAGGATGTCCGTAGAGCTCTGTGATAAAATCGCTCTGAGATGTGAATCTGGACAAGGGCAACTATTTCTAAAGCTTCGAATGTTTGCAAACCACAATGGGCTGCTTTTTATTGTGAAATGGAAAAGGTTTGGAACCACCAAGCCTCTTACTAGAGCTGGTCTTCCCGCTAATTATAGTAACTAGGATAGAAGGGCCTAGGTTTGGGAGGTGACCATGAATCCAGTGGCCAGTCAAGTTGTCAAAAGTCATCTGCAGAGATGGGAGAACCTGCAGAAAAAAACATCCAGCTTAAAACAGTACATCAATTACACATTTAAGATAGATAGATAGATAGATAGATAGATAGATAGATAGATAGATGATAGATAGATAGATAGATAGATAGATAGATAGATAGATAGATAGATAGATAGATAGATAGATAGATAGATAGATTCTTTATTAATCCCAATGGGAAATTATAATTTATTAGGCATGACTGATGGACTATTCCATTTAGAGTAGCTAAATGGACGCCACTCCTGTGTAAACAGCATATATCACACACTTAAACAACTCTAAGAGCATGAGGAAAAGATTCTCTGGTCTGATGAAAACAAATTGTAGCTCTGGGCTAAACTCCAAGTGTTAAGTCTGGTGTAACATAACATTGAAACCACTAGTAGTTCAATTGAATAACATTGATTATCTTATTATGATGGCATCTGTCAAGGGGAGGGATATATGAGGCAGCAAGTGAACACTCACACTGAAAGTTCTTGAAGTCAATGTGTTGGAATCAGGAAACTTGGTCAATTGTATGGAATTTTTTTTACATGAGCCAACCTGTGATGACTAGATAACTGGGTCAGATTTTTTTAAAGAGAGAGAGAGAGAGAGAGAGAGAGAGAGAGAGAGAGAGACGTATGGGGTGTTCATGGTATGCAGTGGTTTGTTCCTACCAAATGTGCTCCAAGGAACAGTGACAGTGTCATGGGCTCTCAAGACTCATTGAGGCATGTGAGCAGTGAAGAGCTTCTGTAGCGTAAACTGAAAGCAACTTCAAAATGAAAGTGAGCATCAAAACTGCACCATGGAGCAATGGAAGAAGGCGGCCCATTCTAATGCTCACTTGCCCTTTGTAGGTGCTGGACACCCATGTTTCAGCATGGGCAAGCTGATTGGTTCAGGATGCACAGCCCCTAACATAGCTCTACATTGTGTGTTCTAATACCTTTCTATCAGGGCCAGCATTCACTATTTCAGCAGTTTGTGCTACAGTAGCTCTTGTGTGGGATCAGAACAGACAGGCCAGCCTTCACTGCTAACATGCATCAATGAGTCTTGAGAGCCCATGACACTGTCACTGGTTAACTGAGCACATACCCAAATATGACGTCATGGCCTGCAGCCCTACATGCATCTTCTCTGCTCAGTTCCAAATCCACTTCTATTGTAGAGAGTCAGATGAATGGGGAGACCGGTTATGTGCTTGCCTGCTACCTTGGTCAAAGTTAGAATACAAGTGATTGGGCTCATCAAGAGGGCTACTACTGCTTGGGGGATCAACCTTGTGATACTGGAGCACAGTTTGCTGAAATAGTGAAAGCTGACAGAAGGCTGACTGAAAACAGTCATCACAGCTTGCTACATCCAGGGCTTAAGGTCACGAACAAAGGTGGCTTGGTTGCTATTGGTTGCTATTGCTTCATGGTGCTTCCCAGTGGAAGACTTCAATGCAGCCAAGAACATTTCTAGAAAAAAACTTGCTAAAGATCACACACAACGCTCACCTTCCTGCTCAACAACAACACAAACCATGCAGCCAATGTTTAAACCATGGAATTGAACGTCACAGTACATCTGTGGAGAGACCTAAAGTTGCCGGTGACAGAGGATCCCCATGCAATCTGATTGAGCTTGAGCGTATCTATGAGAGACTGAAGTTTTTACTTTTCGTTTGACCTTTTTTAAGTACATTTATTCAAGTTTGTATCTATAGCATGGTAAACTGATATAACCTGGTATGCGCTTGCTAGAACTCTATTCTCTCGTGTCTGAAGAGCTCAAGAGGCAAACAATGATGGTGAGCTTTGTCGTTCAGGCAAAGTCCCACCTCAGGTAACAAACATTAAATATTTAAAACACACCACACATAATTACACACCCAGACACACACAACAACAACCACCTGTCTGTGGTTCTAAATGATTATAGTATCGTTACAACATTTATGGAGATAAATCATTGTATAACACAATGTGCTAATGAGGTGAGATCGGGAACTTCCTTCCTTTTTAGTTTTCTTTCAACTTTTGATTAATGCTACTTAAAAAAAGATGGTTCCTGGGAAAATCTTTTGTTCATGGTACTGGGGAACTGTTGAAGGTGCAACAAAATAATTTACATAATTACTGTTAAAACTAAACCATGAATTGTCTATGATTTGTACATTAGTTTACGTTAAAAGTGGGTCCGCAAATTAACATTATTGCATATTTACTAGAAATTGGAGTTCAATGATGATGTAATGCTTTGTTTATTTACCCAGTAGAAATGCTTTATAATCATAAAAAATGTAAAGTACTGTAAGTGCGCTTGAAAAAAAAAACAAATGTAATACTTACAACATGGACACTCATTTTCTCTCAACCCAAGTTCAAGGCGTGTCAACAGGAAAAAGCCAGAGCTGTCACTGATATGAATGTGACCTACATACGATGGGAAGACTTATTCTTGGATATATTGTATGTTCAGTTCACTATTTTCTTTCAATATGGCAAAAGAAACTTCCTGTCCTTGATGATGCACAGTGGATGTACAAACTTCCAAGGATGACTTAAAGGTAACATTGTTTTCACATTACCTTCAAAAGAATTTCAATGATGCGACTTCCTGTTAAACATTCTAACAAATATTATGGATGAACATGTTTTGGTAATAGTAAAATGTCAAAGCAAAATGTCAAAGTACTGTAAAATGTAAATGGAATCTCATAATCTAATGGATGACTAATGGAACTGGATGCTTCAAACATAAGATGTGAAATGGATTTACATTTTATTGAATTTTATATATATTTTAGTGTAGTTATAGTTGATGGGATTGGCAGAAATCGCCACTTGATAAGTTTTGCGAAATACATTGCAAAACCCTCACATTTATTTCAAATGGATGTTCCCTTTACTTAACAATCATATATTTACATAATAATCATTTTACATTATATATATATATATATATTGTCATATATAATATGTGTCGGTATACATATGAGACTAATAAAATAAAGTGTACGGTTAGCTACATTTTCTGCAGTCCAGAGCTTGAAGGTCGCTATGTTTATCGTCTATGTGCTCCCTGTCGACTGATTTATGTGGAGTGTTAACCACTAATGAAGCGATTAACTAGCAGACTATTAGCCTGGTGCTAAACAGGCCACAAGAAGTTGTGACATCATGTTTTAAACCACACACTCTCAACCACTGTTACTCGAGTAAGCACAGCTCTAACAAACATGGTGCACTGGACCCCAGCCAAACGTTCATCTATAAGCGCATTAACGGCTGACAGGAGCACAAAAGCGCTCCGGTTTCTCCTGGGCACACCTGAGCCCGCTGACTTTTAGGTGAGGCTGATCTGTCCCTCCCCACCCTTCTTCCCCTCTCTCTCTCTCTCTCTCCCTCTCTCACACACACACACACACGCACACGCACGCACACACACACATACACACAGAAAATGAATGAAAGGCTAAGCAATGAATAAATAAACAAACTTTAGAGGGGAGAGAAATTCCAAAGGGAGCTCCTAACACCTTTCTGACACTGAAACTGATGCCGGTGTGTGTCTCTGTGTGGGTGCGTGTCTGTGTGTGTGTGTGTGTGTGTGTGTGTGTGTGAGCCCGCTATTGGGATGGGTTAATTGGTGGTGATGAGGCATTAATGTTTTATTTGAAAGTGCGAAGTTACTCAGGCCACTTAACTGATAATGACAGATGGAACGCCTTTGTCTTCTTCACACTTCTCTCTCTTTCTGTGTGTCTTTCGATCTTTGTTTCGCTGCCTCAGTATAGAGGATCAAGTTTAGTATCTTGCTGTGAAAACCTCTCTCTCTCTCTCTCTCTCTCTCACCATGTGTGTGTGTGTGTGTGTGTGTGTGTGTGTGTGTGTGTGTGCGTGCTGTTAATTATTTAAACAGATGATGGGCCAGTAAGTGCCAGCTACAAAACCACACACGCATTTGGAAATATGACTTTTAAATTAAACTCTAGAGTAATTTGTGGTGTTTTTTGTATCATAGGATATATTGAGAGAAATGTGTTTTTGTAATAGGACAGAAACAGTGAAGTAGCGCGGAGCAGCTCGGACAGTTTTGGAATTTTAAGAAAAGTCTCCTGTGTGTAAAATTTCATGGGGAACTGTATTCATTTAAATATATGAAATGGTTTTGATCTAGTTTTTTGTCTGCCTGTCCAAGTATGTGTGAACTACTATAGATGCAATACCCTAGTCCTTTTCTTTTTTCTTTTTTTTTTAGAGGGATTTTAATTCAGGCAATTTCTAGTCAACTCTCTAAGGGTTTTTTCACATTAGGGACGTGGGATTGTTTCCGAGAACAAAGTCTGGTTCATTTTGATCAGTGAGAACACGATCATTCTGCGCTTGGGAAACATGGAACCGTGCCCGAATTCGTGAATCGAATTAGAATGGAAGTAATCATAGCTTAGAACAGAAGTGGTCATCACATCTTTCTTCTCCGTAAACTCCATGTGCGCATAGAACCTACACAGGTATAGCTGATAAAGTAGGAAGGCACATAGTAGTGTTACTCTTAACACTTTTCCCCAAAATCTCAATAAGTTTACGTCCTGTGAAAGTTAACGTCCTTTAACGTTTCTTGTGTTTAATGGTGGCTTGCAAACCAAGTAGGTGAACACTGTAACCTGCCGTACTGGAGAATGTAAATACGCAAGCTGGCCCGAGGATGGAGCACAAAAAAAACAATGTGAACGCTGGCGTGGTGATGGGGAGCAGTCATTCCTGGGCATGGTACGATCGTGAAAACACCCTTTGATTTGCATCAGTGGGTCCTTGATCCAGAGGTGAAACTCTCAGTCAGTTGAGCCAAAGGATCCTGTAGTAAATGAAAGAAAGTATATATTAGCCATCACCTTGTACCATCTTGACAGTATGTAAAATGTCTCAGCTACATAAATTGATTAGTACTCAGTTTATTAAATACATTTATATTACAGTGCATTCAAATTCTTTAATCTGATTGGTCAGAAAGGATTCGTTCATTTTCCATAACAGCAGCTATGAAAGTCGTTTCCGCCATTTGGTTTAATGAATTTGTTGTAATAAATTATAATGTACAGTACCCGTCAAAGGTTTGGACAAAATGGTTTATTTTCTACAATACTGGATTTTTTTATTTTTTTATTTTTTCAAAACTATTAAATAACATATATGACTTTAGGCAGTTAAATAATTAAATAATAAACACCAAAAGGTCAGCTGAAGGTCAGCTGTTCTGGAAATGGCTATTGTCACGTGCATTTGCAAAACCCATCAAGCACAATGATGATACTGGCTGTCATGAAGACCTTCCCAGAAAAGCAAGACCAAAACGTCTTCAAAATGTAGTCTTCAAAGTCTTCAAAATGTAGGGGCTTGAGAGAAACATTGTTGATGCAGATCATGTAAGTCAGCTGATTTGTGAATACATCCAGCACACAGTTGTAGCAGGTCGAAGTGCATTTGAAGAGTTCGGTGTGGAAGGAAATCGATGTTACTGCTGTTCTAGATGTACTGTATACTGTATGTGTGTAGTGGAAAGAGGGTGATTTAGTGTGCTCGGGGTGGCGCGGACTGAATGTTGTGTTTCTGTATCAGGACTCTGTTAGGAGTTTGTTTAGCTTTTGAACGGCAGGTAGAAATCTGATTTATTTCTGACATTTTGACTGTATTATGGCCTAGAACAGGTGTTTCCTCACTGCACATATACATTCTAATGAGCTGCCAATCATATTCTTACCACTTTCTGTCATGTACTTCATGTCTATTGATTTTGTCTCTCTTTCTTACTTCCACCCTTTCTTTCTGTTATGCTGGTATTCCTTTTACCTCCCCTTTGACTCTCTCTCTCTCTCTCTCTCTCTCTCTCTCTGTGTGTGTGTGTGTGTGTGTGTGTGTGTGTGTGTGTGTGTGTGTGTGTGTGTGTGTGTGTGTGTGTACACTCTCTCCTTAAAGCAGTTAATGAGCTGACTGTAAAGCGCACATTATTAGGTCATTAGGAAAAGGAAACACTCATGACCACACAAAGATGATTTAGTGTGTGTGTGTGTGTGTGTGTGTGTGTGTGTGTGTGTGTGTGTGTGTGTGTGTGTGTGTGTGTGTGTGTGTGTGTGTGTCTGTGTGTGTGTGCGTGTGTTTGAAACCACTTAAACCAGCATTTCAGAAAAGTCTCTTTTCCTTTCTGGATCATTAGTGTTTATTAAGGCCAAGCTAACAATGTTATTTTTAATTCACGACCACTCTCTCAGTAAATAATGACCAGTGATGAGGTCATTAGTCTTTAGGAGTTAATGACCAGACTAGCACTGACGAGCGGCCGAAAATAAACACTTTTGCGGTGGTGTTAATTTAGGACTTCTTGCCTTTAGGCTGTCACGATTTCTGTAACAACACTAAATGCCTCTCTGTATTAGGGAGTATGCGAAATTTTACAGTTCACCTTTTTTACAGTTATACAGTGTATATATATATATATATATATATATATATATATAAAAGAATATTGTGGCGATGCTATTTTTTTTTCTTAATGAAAAAGTGAAACTTAGTTTCTTAGTTTTCTCTCTGTCTAGTTCAGGACAACCAAACAAAATTATAGGGAAGACTGCTGACATCCAGGTAATGATGGAAAGTTGACTGGTGACGAAAAGAGTGTTAAGAAGGTGCATTAGCAATATGGTTGACCCCAGCCTTAAGAGCTGATTTTTAAGAAAAGACATTTCATTCATTTGGCAAAGTTGTACTAGTTTGGGAAAGTTGAGTTGAGAGTTGAGAGGGAGGCTGGAGTCAGTGTATCAAGAGCCACCACACACAGAATTCTTGAGGAAATAGGTTGCTGCATTTCTACTACCAGGCCACTCCTGAAGCTGAGACGTCAAAAGCATCTTATCTGGGCTAAGGAGAAAAAGAACTGGACCGTTGCTCAGTGGTCCAAAGCTTCCATTTCCATCAGAACTCTGCACCTGCGCATGGATCAAAACTACCACTAATTGGTTTGCTGACGATAATATTACTGTGCTTGGTTGGCCAGCCAACTCACCTAAATTGAACGCCATAGAGAATCCATGGTGAATTCTAGATGAGAAACACCTGACCCAACAATACAGAAAAGCTGAAGGCTGCTTTCAAAGCAAACAAGTCTTCAGTAACACCTCAGCAGTGCTACAGTCTGATAACTTACATATTATCCCACACTGATGCAGCAATTCATATTAAAGGAACCCCGACTAAGCACCGAGTGTATAAATTAGCATACTGTTCAACCCTTTTCTGACTGATCCTGATTTGTTTTTCATGAGTGTTAGATGTAAACATTAAAATTTGATCAATTTAAAATAAGATTAATTAGAATTAACCTAGCTTTGGAATTAAATCGTGACAATAAACCTTTCCATGATGCTCCAAATTTTCATGATTCACTTATTCACATCTCCCAAAACCTGTTAACATGAGGTCACATTGGTCTCAAAAAGTGCTGAAGATGACAACTACGTGATGGCTAAGAGGCAACTGGAAAGCACATCCTTCACTGTGGTAATAGTTAGTGTAATGGTTTCACATCCATGATGTCCCTCGTTCAAATATGCACTATTGCTTTATTTTAACACAGAATGCAAGTACGATATTTAAGATTAATTAAAAAAAGCTGCTAGTATGAGATCCTGTGGCTCAACTGGATGAGTTTTGATTCTGGGTCAAGTGGTTGCTGGTTCAAACCCCAACCAGGTCATGGGAGCATTGAACGCCCAGGAATGAATAACAAACAAAAGTTGTAGTAGGTACAGGAGGGGTTATGGAGCTTAAAGACAGAGTGTCAACTTATTCTTTCTTTGTGTTTGATGCATATGTAAAAAATTACCACCCGACTTTTTCACACCATTTTCTTCAGGCACACTCCAACCTCTCCCACATTTCCCCAACCAACCTCCTTCATGACTCTTACCATGTCAATCACTCCCCCCCCCCCCCCCTACTCACATGCTGGATTCAAACCAGCAACATCTGTTCTTAGAAGCAAGGCTTTTACCATACAGCCATAAAGACCCACATGATAGAGCAGGTGTTGTACAGTAGGTCCTTTGAGAAAAATGAGAAAAAGAAGAAGGAAACAAACCAGCTCAATTTTGTCCCCTGGTGGCTCAACAGATATCAGTACTTTGTACAAATCCTTTAATTAAATTTACAGATTCTAAGTTAATTTTGTAAGCCTCCACTGGGCTGGTCCTAGTCTTCAGCTAATATGTAAACCATATGTATGCATGTGAACAGAATGGCTACATGTTTCCACTCAATCGTTTTGGGAAACTACATTTTCTTCCAACAGACCTTTTTTAAACAAATAGGATTTTATATTTTCAAAAAGCATGGAAGAATCATTGCGACTCATATAGCTTTACCGATTCCTATAGCCTGAAAGGCTGGAAAATAGAATCCCTTTCTGAGAGCAACCCACACAATGCACTGCCTGAACTGCCAAGTACCACTGAAGCTCATGTATTGTATTCAAATGAGACTAAAATAAATAAATCCTCTAGCCAAGTACCCAGAGGAAAAGTGAACCACACACACACACACACACACACACACACACACACACACACACACACACACACACACACACACACACACACACAAAAAAAAAGAAAAAGAAAAATATGATGGTCGAGAAAAACCATCACAATGGTGAAACTTGAACATTCTTTTTACTATATATAGTTCTGAAAAACACAGGCTTTTCTAAACTTAATATAAAAGGAACATTACAAGTAGTATTAAAAAAGACAAAAAATGGATACACACTATTTTACTTGACTCCTTTTAGCTTTGACTACAACTATTAGTCTGGTGGCCTGTTCATGTGTGAAAATGATTCCTCATAGCCCAAGAATGACTCTTTCAGAATTTGAACCCTGGTCAGGTGTTTCTGTATTGTTGGGTCAGGTGGAATATGGTTGTGTCATCAGGGAAGAAAAACCCCATATATGTGATAACCTGGTCATTCAGCACATTCAGGTCATCAGCTGATTTTATTTTTTGGCCACATAAGATTGCTGAGCCTAGACATGACCAACTGAAGCAACCTCAGATCTTAAACATGGCTTGTATAGTCAATTCTTTAAGCTTCCTAGCAAACTGCAGCCTTCAGTTCTGATTAGTCTTACTAACAAGAGGGTTTCATATGGTCACACAGCTGTTTAGTCCCAATCCTGTGAGTTCTCCTGATATAATGTGTTTGGGAATACTCTAACTGTCACTACTGATGTTAATATCAATATTTTATCAATATTTCAACCATGCTGGTGGACCTTATGTACAGTTTCCTTCACACCAGTATATACATTATACATAGAAACACTAGATCTTTATCATTTGACACCATTTTCACCTCATTAATGACCTTCAATTGTAAACAATGTATCTTTTTTTACTGAATTTTTTCCTCACTGCAATACTTGCTTGTTGCTGCCTACTTGTTGTATAATCTGTGAACAATACATCTTCTGTTTGGGATTTTAAAAAATACTCTATCTATCTATCTATCTATCTATCTATCTATCTATCTATCTATCTATCTATCTATCTATCTATCTATCTATCTGTCTATCTGTCTGTCTGTCTGTCTGTCTGTCTGTCTGTCTATTCAGCATAGATGTGATTTCTACTGTTGATTTTTTCTTTTTTTTATGATGTACCTTCAATAAGCGGTTAAATGATCTCTTTTTTTTCCCCCAGCCACACAAGCTTATTCTGGTCATTTCAAAGCTCTCTAGTTCTTATCTTTGCTTGGTGACATCTACTTATTGCCGGGCAGTAGTTGTAGACGGTAGTGCAAGCACCAAGCATGTGGTCTATAGACAAGTGTATGAGTTTATGTGTAGGCAGACAAAGAGGTGTGTGTGTGTGTGTGTGTGTGTGTGTGTGTGGTGAGAGGGATTTTTTTTTTTTTTGTATGAGCCATGTCAGCTTTGAGGTCAGCTCATCCATCAAGTGCAACTGAGCGGAGCTGTCGTTACACACAAGGACATGCACACACACACACACACACACACCTCTTGCAGAGTCCCAGGTGGGGATCTTGCAGGTGGAGAGTACAAACAAAAGAGGTGCGTGAGGTGGTTTATTACTGTACTTTACACACACACACACACACACACACACACACACACACACACACACACACACACACACACACACACACACACACGGTTGCAGGAAATCTGACTCTGGCTGTTGCCCACCTGTCACTGAGCCGCCACTGAGTGCCAACACCTTTACATAGACACACACACACACACACACATGTGCATAGTTGTACTCAAACAAGTTTGAATAAGTTTTAAATCCTTGTTGATGATCGAACATCTATGTTGGAATGTAACCATGGCAACCAAAACTATTAATAGTTTAGGCAAGTTGATATTTATACCACAGCTGGACAGAAGTTAGAAAAATGAATGGGGTCGAATTCATTTGCGGTACACGAAACATAAGAAAAGGAGAAATGGGATCCTGACAGATTGTCCATCCACACGAGCACTGCAAATGTGCCAGCATCTACTGTTTAGCTGTAGAAATGTTAACCCCTTACTACAGTGATATGAGAGCCACCTGAAAACTACATGCTTCAGCTTTTTCAGCTAAAGAGGAGATAAAAGCTTTAAAGAGTCAAAGCAGGTCATGAAAGATGAGCCATTGCTTCTGGTAGAGGTTACTTTCACTTTGAGTCAACTTTGTCTAAGCTGCCCTGTGAATTCATACGCTCTGTCTTGTGAGCCTATACAAGCCAAGAGCGTGGGATTGTGGTCTTTTGGTTGGTAAACATAGGAGACACAGCTTATTATTAAGTAATGCTCACACTTGGCATTTGTTCCTTGACAAATATTTGGAAAAAGAAAAAAAAGAAAAAACTTTTAACTGTCCTGTCCATGGGCACACACTTTCACAAGGTTTTATAGGAAAATTTATTTTCTTTCTTTTTTTCTTTTTTCTCCGGTAAGTATGTGCTTCTTTGCAATACTGACACGGCTGTGTCTGCTCTGTTGCTAATAGAGATGGTCTGTTAGCAAGAATGAGAAAGAAACCCTATTCTCTATTTCAGAATCAAATTTCAACCTTAGTTAATTTCATTTTTATTAGTTTACTTAGCCTGAGCAACACTCAATTTGTTTTCAATGAGTCTCTCTCTTCCTTTCTTTTTAAAACAGTTTTCTTTCTGACAGACATACAGTAATATAACATAATTTGCAGTACATGTCTTTCTGGTGACCAGAAAACTTGGCACAGGTTTTATACCAGATGCCCTTCCTGTCACAACCTTCCCATTTTATCCGGGCTTGGGATCAGCAACACATGCAGTGGCAGGGTAGTATCGGGTGTGGCAACCTACTCAAACCCAGATCCTCAGATCCCTAAATCAACAACCTAGAGCCTAAGCCACCTGAGCTACCACTACCTTGGAACATAATGTACATATATGTTGTCTAATCTTGTCACTTAACCACCATAACGCTAACACCATTACCAGATGAATTGAATCACATTGATTAGCAATTATATACCAGTAAACTGCTGACAGGATCATATGCACCCAATGCTCATCAATGCCTGTTGGAACCAAAGGCCAGGTTGTCTGGTCCAAGCCTATAGATATGCCAATGCGGCACAATTTGAAAAAATAAAAATAAAAATAAAAAGTTAATCCTAGTTAGTCAATGGTATCAGACACCCTATGCATCTCAGCCTGTCACATATGATTTTTGGCAGTTTAAGGATTTTGATCTGACCTCCAAATACTAAAGATCACAATCTGAATGAGCATCCATGCAATGCAAGTTGGATCCATTGAGGTTCCACCCCACAACCCACAGTACCCAAAGGAACCATTGCTATCGTCCCAGTACCAGACAATTCAGCACACCCCAGGAGATCTTGTGGAATCATCCCTTTAAGGACCAGAAAGAAACCTACACAATATTCGGCTTAATGAATTTTGCATTTGACAGTAATGTTATGTATGATTGGTGTATATAATAATCTAATTGGATATAATCAACAAATATATATTTTCTCTATAGACCATAATGTGTCAAAGTGCTGCAAATACGTCTCAGTTCAGGTGTTCAAATCATCCTATACTGAATGTCTGCTGGAGATTCTGGGGCAACAAGACAGTGCTCTTCACCACGACCATCAAAACACCAAATAAGGAAATTTCTTTTGAAAGAAGCATGCTTTCCTCTAGGACACCTTGCAGAAAAGAGACTTCAATAATCTATGGCATGACATATTGTATCTGGTTGTATTGTATTGTATTATTAATTAATGAGTCCAGTCCAGTCTAATATCATTAGACTATGGTTTCCTTTACTGCCAACATTTCATATTCCAAGCTGTTTTTTGCAGTAGTTAACTATTACCAACCATTAATAACAGCCAGTAGCCAATTGACCTGCACGTCATGGACGAGGTGTCTGTGTATTTGTGAGTGGAGACAGAGACTGATGGGACCACATTCATGGGACAGAGGGAGAGAATTACACCTCTTCATTAGTTCTTTTTAACCAAACTCATAAGGGTTGATAAATGATGCCTCAGTGTACGGGCGCCTTGTGATAGCCGACGAGTATAAACAAAGCCAAAGAGCCTGTATCAAATGTAAAAGGCGGTGAAGAGACATTCAAAATGGCCGTCATCCAGTTGGAGCATTAGGACGCGGAGGAATGCTTTATTACTTAACGCTGCACAAAGACAAGTGGAGCAGAGAAGAGAGGTGAAGACTGATGAATGAATGTGGGGTAAATGAGTACGGTCTGCCTTTTCTATCATACATTTGATATGCTGCCATGTCACTATGTGTCATTCATTCACTTTTGTAGCCAATTTCTGTAAATCTGTTTAAAGCAATAATGACTGCAAGCTGATAGTCAAAAATTTGCATTACAACATTTTACACAAATAAAAAGTCTTCATGCATTATTAGAAACAATCGTTCTTATGATCTTACTAATATAGTGCTGGTTAAAGTACAGTAGTAAATGACCTGGTCTTTAATCAGAGCTGTTCTTTGCTTGTATTACCTGACACCAGTGCAACTTTTGAAAACATATATCTGGCAATATTCCTCCCAAAATAATGGAATTTTTAGTTGGTGTTAAAGGAATTCATATTCAGATTCATATGATTCAGGTCATAAATGTTAATTGTGATCTGGCTTGGCATATACAGTATAAAAGTCAAATTTAGTACATAGTTCACAAGACTGTTGTAAGCTGTTCATTTCCCTACTGTATATATGCTACCTCTGGAAACAATAAATAAACAGCAATAATAATAATTCACAGTTACTTTATAATTGATAAATTAAGGTCAATTCGTGGGGATATAGGAAGATTTCTAACTTCAGTTTTGTGAGTGAATGCATTGCATTTACTTTGATGATATTTTCTTGAATTAATTTTTTCCATTTACTTATTCATTTTTTTTTCTTTTCAAATGCTGCTTTTCTTTGTAACTCCAGGGTCTGCGTTTGATTCTCACCTTGGAAATGAACACTAAAATGTTGAATTAATCATATAATCAATCAAATTGCATGGGATTGTTTTGACTAAGAAAAAAAAGAACTCATCTGGCATGCAGGAAGAAGTAGACATGGCAGAAAGTTTACTTTTTTTTAAAAAATGCGTAAAAAATGGTATATAACTCTTCAAGTATGAACCTTATATTAAGCAGCATACAGAAATATAAATATAAAAATGCATACATTGACTGTGCATTTCTTTGTCTGAAAAAGAACACGTTCATCACTAGGTGGCACGGTGGCGTTGTGGTTAGCGCCGTGGCCTTGCACCTCCAGGGTTGGGGTTAGATTCCCGCCTTGGGTTGTAGACCTGTAGTGTGTGAATGGGTGTGTGGATGCGTGTGTGCTCTACGATGGATTGGCAGGGTCCAGGGTGTATCCCGCCTTGTGCCACAAGTCTCCTGGGAGAGGCCGCATGTTCCTTCTTGTACTGTATAAGAACTATAGAAAATGAATGGATGAGTGAATATTCATCACTTGCAAACAACATGAGCATGTCCAGTTTCTCACAGAGGTTGGATATGACCACTTGGTTTATTCGTTTTATTATTTCCACTTAATGTACATAAATTTCTTTACCTGACTTTTTAAACCATGACACATTCCATATCTAAGAAGTGATATTAAAAAACTTTATTAAATGCAATATTTCAAGCACTGTGTGTTTATCTTTTTTTTAAACCAATGTCTCAAGTGTTACTGAACAGCATAGGAGGCATTCTGTTTTTCCCCCTTCTTATTGCTTTAAACTTTTAAATAGCATTCAGTGACATTGATTTTTTTAAAGAATAAATAAATGTGTCTAGCCATTTAACTGCCATGTTAAATACAATAAATAGTGCTACTGCATGTGCTATAATTCCACAGACCTGTGATATTCCATTATGCTATACTTAAACATTCTTCTGCATCCTCTGCAGGTTTGTCTCTGATGAAAGCATGTTTGCAAACTTGGCACCCATGTGACCTAAAAGATAATATGGGCAAAATATACCCACTGCTTTTGAGGAACATTTTCTTTTCTCAAATTTTCTTTTTCAAAGTTTCTTATTCTTGTTTGAGATGAATGTCAAATGTATGTATGAAAACCGCTACATATTATAATAATTATAATAATTATTAAATGAGCGTGGATATGCATGTGTGTGTGTGTGTGTGTGTGTGTGTGTGTGTGTGTGTGTGTGTGTGTGTATGTGTGTGTGTATAAACTCTATGTTGAATAGTGAAGGGGACGCCTTCACGGTTTGGGCCTGTAGTGTCTGCAATATTATTTTAGCTCCAGGCTTTTGCTGTTATTTTTAAAATTAGGCGTCCGACAGTGAAACGCACACACACACACACACACACACACACACACACACACACACACACACACACACACACACACACACACAGCTTTATATAGAGCCTAATCACAGAGGAATGTATGCTGCTACACTTTTTCACTAAGTACACATCGCAATGATATTTCATGCAGGAATAAATCAGAGCAATTTGTCATGGTCAGTCTCACTTATACGTATTCTCTCTCGCACGTGCACTCAATCTCAATCCATTTTTAAACTGTGCTGACCTTCTGTGCTAACATTCAGTTTTCTCTCTCTCTCTCTCTCTCTCTCTCTCTCTCTCTCTCTCTCTCTCTCTCTCACTTGCTGAATGTGACAGTGTGGCAGGGGCAAGCTCGTTTAACCCTTGACCTTGTTCTGAGCAGAAAACTTGGCTTAAAAACACGCTGGCATTTCATCAGCAAGGCTATTCTGCTTCACTTCCAGTAAAGATGAATAAAAGGCATTAAAGATAGACTTTTTTTTTCATATGAATATGAAACTATGAAAATATGAAAGTATTGACTAAAAATCTAGAATCAGCCATTAGCAACTTTTCATTTCATAATAATCACCTTACCTGTTGCATTACAGTTACATTATAGATGACAAATAAGGAAAAGAGACAGACAGAAGGAAAGAAGGACTATGAGGAAGAAAAGCAAAATAAATATAGAAAGAAAGAAGTTGAAAGAAGAAAAATACAGTAAGGAAACAGTAAGGCTAAGACAGAAAGATATAAGAAAAAAAAGTGTAAGAAGAAAAGCAAACTAAGAAAGAAAGAAAGAAAGAAAGAATAAAGAAAGAAAGATCAAAAAATCAAATAGAAAGAAAAAATACTTTTAAAAATTAAAAAGAAATTGAGAGAAAGAAATAAAGACAAATTAAACATAGTAGGAAGGAAAGAAAAAGAAATATAAAAATAGAAAGAAATGTGACATAAAAAGAACATGATAAGGAGAAGAAAGAAAGAAAGAAAGAAAGAAAGAAAGAAAGAAAGAAAGAAAGAAAGAAAGAAAAAGAACAATTATTAATAAAGTATAGACGCATGGAGGGAATGGAAGAAAAACGAAGTAGAAGGAAGAAAAGCGTAATATAACAGTAGAAAGAAAACTGACAGTGTGAAAGAAAAAAAAGGAAGAAAGAAGGAAAGAAAGAAAGAAAGAAAGAAAGAAAGATGGAGGAAAGACATAAAAGAATAAAAGAACATAAATCGAAGAAAGAAAGAAACTAAAAAGAAAAAAGAAAGAAAGGAAAAGAGGAAATGCATAAATGAAAATAAATCAAGAAAAAGAGGGAGAAATAAAAAAGAAAGTGATATGAAATGATGAAGTGTAAGAAGAAGAGATGAGTGTGGATGAGTTGAAGCAAAACTGTTCACTGTCAGTGTAAAAAAAATGAGGCATGAAGAGTACAGGAAGCAGACAGAGAAGAGTCATTAACACCACTCACATTAGCATGCACTACTGATCCTGCACTGCTTCACACACTGCTCACTGTGTAGTGCTGAAAGTGATGATGTGGATAAGAAGATGAAAAGGGGGGGGGGGGGCGGGGGGGGGGGGGGCGGGGGGTAATATTCCAATGACATCATACTGAGGTGTTCCATTTATTTTGATATATTCTGTATCTGATTATTCACTAAAACAGTAGCTGGTGGAAATTACACACACAACACACACACAACACACACACACACACACACACACACACAGAGAGAGAGAGAGAGAGAGAGAGAGAGAGAGAGAGAGAGAGAGAGACAATCCCATTTTATTTTGGCTGCTTTTCTAAGTGTGAGTAAAGTCTGGGCACTTTTCATGTGGATCTGATGCTGTTTCTGGCACACACACACACACACACACACACACACACACACACACACACAGACGATAAATACAGTCTGGGATTGGCTATATCCTCTACTCAACTAGTGCTTCCTTTCTGGAGGCCGACTGAAAACCAGAGCCTGTGAGTGACAGATCCAAACACACGCACACACACTTTCTAAAGCAAACATGCAGGCAGTTGCTCTCGCTCTCTCTCTCTCTCTCTCTCTCTCTCTCTCTGACACTGATATTCAATTTAGTGCAGTGAGTGTCATTGACATTATCATGTATTGAGTCAGAAACCAAAGAAAAAAATTTTTTAAAAAGGAATAAAAAAAAAAATTTGAAAAACACTTAAAAATAAATCAGGTAAGTGACAAAAACGACTTCTTACATTGGCAGGGCTCTAGTGCCCGGCTGTCCTGGCGACTCTACTGTATTCACATTTGGCTTATACATGTTTATTGAGGAACTGATACTGAAAATGTAACTACATACTTGACGGCAACTTTAAATGTTGTGTGTAAAGTGTGTATGTGGGGTGGAGTTTGCCAAAAACAGTGACGTGTTCCTGTTGCACACCATTCTGAACTTGAACTTCAACCCTGAGTCATGACCTGACTTTTGTATCTTGCGCCATTAAAATGATAGTTTGTGTTCTTCAAGTCTGTTTCAAATCAAAATCGAGGTACATACAAGTGCATTACAATAGTGCATTATAAATTACTGCTCTGCACACCATGTATGCACCTGGAATGCAAGTAAAATGTTTTTGGCTAAAATTCACAACCCAAATGCATTCCAAAGATCAGCTGAGACTCATATGAAGCTTCTGCAGTCCAAATGAGCTAAATCGAGTTGGTGTCTAGCAAAGTTACACTGTATTTAGTACAAATCTCAATTCTTATAATCATATAATAACCATGTGGCTAACCATAACTAGTTTTTTTTTTTTTTGGCAGATCATGCAAATATTGATGGAATTTTGGCCAATCATATAAGCTTTGCTGGTGTTGTTTGCTTCTGCTGCCATGTCATGTGTGTAAGAAGAAAAGCAAACTAAGAAAGAAAGAAAGAAAGAAAGAATAAAGAAAGAAAGATCAAAAAATCTAATAGAAAGAAAAAATATTTTTAAAAATTAAAAAGAAATTGAGAGAAAGAAATAAAGACAAATTAAACATAGTAGGAAGGAAAGAAAAAGAAATATAAAAATAGAAAGAAATGTGACATAAAAAGAACATGATAAGGAGAAGAAAGAAAGAAAGAAAGAAAGAAAGAAAGAAAGAAAGAAAGAAAGAAAGAAAGAAAGAAAGAAAGAAAGAAAAAGAACAATTATTAATAAAGTATAGACGCATGGAGGGAATGGAAGAAAAACGAAGTAGAAGGAAGAAAAGCGTAATATAACAGTAGAAAGAAAACTGACAGTGTGAAAGAAAAAAAAGGAAGAAAGAAGGAAAGAAAGAAAGAAAGAAAGAAAGAAAGATGGAGGAAAGACATAAAAGAATAAAAGAACATAAATCGAAGAAAGAAAGAAACTAAAAAGAAAAAAGAAAGAAAGGAAAAGAGGAAATGCATAAATGAAAATAAATCAAGAAAAAGAGGGAGAAATAAAAAAGAAAGTGATATGAAATGATGAAGTGTATTCAGCATGGTGGATGTTCCTATTCATTTTTACCTATTATAATCTATATTACTATTTTGTAAACATTTTGTGACTTCTTATTGAAGATAATAAAATTCTTGAATTTAACAGGCAAGCTAGACTAGTAGATTACTACAGCTCGTAAAAAAAAATAAATAAATAAAAAATTCTTTCCCACTCACAGTACTATGGAGTGATAATTCCATAAAGTAATTTTTCAGTCATTTCTTATTTTTGGACTGGCAATTATCAGTTGTAGTTTAGTGCCACCAATTACCGTCACATTAGTGTTGCTTACCCATGCTAACCATGTTTTCACTTGTTATTAATTATACAGAATTACCATTATAACCTGAATATTGCTTTAACAGAGAAGTTCAAAACAAACCTCCAATTACTGCTGTCATTTAAACTCTCTCTCTCTCTGCTTTTCATCATATCAGTTTTTCCCGGAACTTCACTTCACCTCACTGTAAAGTTCGACATGGTGCAGCCCGACCACCCAAACCTCGGGTGTTAATACAGCCGTGAATTTGTTTACACTGCCGTTAACAATCCTCTTCTACAGACGCCATATCGTTCATGTTTAAGAGCTCGGCCGGAGCGATGAGCAGTCGCCTCCACAATGCCTCTCTCTGTTCCGGAAAGACCCTTAAAACCGCCCGGTGTGCAAAGGTTGCCGGGATCTTGTTACAGGTCAGCACCAGGGAAACGCAAACGCCCGGCACCCTCGAGCGATCCTCGTTGCTGTTAAGGCCTGACATCACTCTGAAAACACTCATAAAACAGACACACAGACCAGACAGAGATCTGCTCCACAATGAGCACTTATTCTGCACTCTGTGCATCACTTTAACCTCTGTGTTTATGAGAGAGCATTTTAAAGGTCCTCATAAAATGTAATTGAAACTTATTACAGGCTGGATGTGGGTGGTGCTTCATTTTTAGCATTTTTTTTTTAATGTGTGTGTGTTTTGGCAAGTGCTCTGCTGCTATTCAGACAAGATCGTCTTTCCTAGATTGCTGAACATGCAGGCTTTTGTCGGCGCTGCGATGACTGATTGTTTGATTGACTGACCGAATAATAAATAAACATGTAAAAACAGAAATAGTAACTATATGAAAAAACTCAAACGTAGCAGGGTGTGCTGTTATAGGAAAGTAATCTACTGTTATTGCTGCAACATTTATTTCCTTCTACATAACAGACCGTCCAAAAGCATTTTATTTTTCTTACACGAATTTCCCATGTTTTTGTTCTCTGTCCACCTTTTTATCAATGTATAGTTATAGTTACGCATAACTTACTATGCTTAGATAATATGTTATATCCCACGATTCAAATTCCTTTGTCAGCTGTTGCTATTGAAACCATAAAGTATTAGAATGAGGCTAGAGTCATGACCGGAACCTGCGGACTACCAGCTTGGACGACTTGCTTTACATTTGAAATGCTGGCCTCCCAGGAACTCCTTTAATGGCCCAAACGTGTGGAAACGGCTTGACGCTGGGTCACACCTGTATGGGGAATGTAGCAATAACTCCCACTGAGTCCCTGTAAGTGATGCTTGTGGGAACTGTACACACAATCATTCACCAACAGATGCGTCTATTCTGCATGTTGGCAACAAGTTATCTGCTGATATTCAAGGATCAGGTGTTCCACTTGCTAAACGTTTACAGGAACAACTGCAGTGGGCTCCGAGCCACCTCGACGGTTTTTTATACAAGCTACATTATTAGTTCTCATTTATTTATGCTGCCAACAAATTAAACGAACATGGTTTCTAATAACAAGTGACAATGTAGTTCAGCTGCAAAGGACGTCACCTATTTGTGGCTGTTAAGGAACTGTATGTAAAACCCTGACATCAGGTCTTCTAATCAACCAGATTACAACATAATGAGGCTAGTTCTTTTGGATTCCTACACATTTACAAGTATGAGGTCATAGAAAGTGATTTGAGACACAGGAAATGAGTCATAAAAAGTCAATTGGTCAATTTTATTCAGTCATTATTAGGACAATTTTGAAAAGTTTGGACTTGTGACTGGTTTTATGCCAGCAGTTAGCAATGCCGCTTAAATACAGGGTTGGCCATTTATATGGATACACCTTAATAAAATGGGAATGGTTGGTGATATTAACGTCCTGTTTGTGGCACATTAGTATATGTGAGGGGGCAAACTTTTCAAGATGGGTGGTGACCATGGTGGCCATTTGGAAGTCGGCCATCTTGGATCCAACTTTTGTTTTTTCAATAGAAAGAGGGTCATGTGACACATCAAACTTATTGGGAATTTCACAAGAAAAACAATGGCATGCTTGGTTTTAACGTAAGTTTATTCTTTCATGAGTTATTTACAAGTTTCTCTTTGTTCACAGTCATTGACATGTCGAAGAGGTTAACACGTGATGAGCGGATCAAAATTGTGTTGATATCTAGTGAACGCAGTAACCAGGTCATTGCAGCAGATTTCAATGCAAGACACCCTACGAGACCACCCATCTCCCATGCTACAGTTAGCAAACTGCTTGCTAAGTTTCGTGAAACTGGTTCAGTGTTGGATTTGCCAAAATGTGGACGCATGAAAACTGTCACTAATGAACAAACATCAGTGGCTGTCCTAGCTTCATTCAACAAGAGCCGCATGTCACTGGAGAGTGGCATTAGTCGAACATCCCTTCAGCAGATATTAGCTACTCACAAATGGCACCCTTACAAACTCCAGCTACTGCAGCATTTCAACGAGGATGACCCAGATTGGCGCACACAATTTGCAGAATGGGCAAAACAAAAATTGGAACAGGACCCCAGTTCACACAGAAGATTTTGTTCAGTGATGAGGCAAACTTTTATGTGAATGGTGAAGTTAACAAACAAAACCACCGCTATTGGTCTGACACTAACCCACATTGGATAGATCCCTCCAAGACTGTTGGAACAAAAAAAGTGATGGTATGGTGTGGTATATGGGGTACAAAGATAGTGGGGCCATTCTTCATCAATGGAATCCTCAAGGATTGCTACATGATGATGTGCTTCCCTCTTTATGCACTGCAGCTGGCACGTTCCCTGAGTTTTTCCAGCAAGATGGTGCACCACCACACTATGGGTGTCAGGTCCGAGCATTCCTAGATGAACAGTTTCCTGAAAAGTGTATTGGTCGTCGTGGGCCAGTTGAATGGCCCCCCAAGGTCTCCCGATCAGACTCCCTTAGACTTTTATCTTTGGGGTCATCTGAAGGCAATTGTCTATGGTGTGAAGATACGAGATGTGCAGCACCTGAAACTACGGATACTGGAAGCCTGTGCTGGCATTTCTCCTGCGGTGTTGCTATCAGTGTGTGAAGAGTGGGAGAAGAGGGTTGCATTGACAATCCATCACAATGGGCAGCACATTGAACACATTTTATAAGTGGTCAGAAACTTGTAAATAACTCATGAAAGAATAACGTTACGTTAAAATCAAGCACATCATTGTTTTTCTTGTGAAATTCCCAATAAGTTTGATGTGTCACATGACCTTCTTCCTATTGAAAAAACAAAAGTTGGATCCAAGATGGCCGACTTCCAAATGGCCACAAATGGTCACCACCCATCTTGAAAAGTTTGCCCCCTCACATATACTAATGTGCCACAAACAGGACGTTAATATCACCAACCATTACCATTTTATTAAGGTGTATCCATATAAATGGCCCACCCTGTAATTCTAATCAATGACTTTAGTTATTTTTTCCTTTCAGCAGTATTATCCGAGTCTGGTCTTTGTCGGATCTAAATTTCAACTTAAGGTCTCACTCAGGTACGTCTAGCTAATGAGGCGTTCATGTTGCGAAATCCACCAGCAGCTATTCCGAACATTCTGCCTGACTTTTCGTCATGCTAAGCTAACTGACATTGAACAAATTAGCCATGCCATCAGTCACAGCGAGCAAGCGGGAAACAGGCCGACAAATGAGTACAGACTTAAATCCCTGACGGCCTCCGCCCATCTGTCAAATCTTCATCACTCCTTTACCTCCATATATTATTCTTTCCTTGCGTCTTCACTTTTTTTGTGTAAAGCAGAAGTGCTGTTTTAGAAAAACACCTGTCCAAACAGCACGAGCCCGGCCTGTCAGCTCTCACACAGTGATTAAGAGGAGAAGGAGGAGGTGTGAAGCATGAGATGCCACTCCAGCCTTGGAACAGCAGTCTTTAAAATTTGTTACTAAAACAATCATTTAACAATTTAATATTTGATTCGAGCTGATGAAGTTTTTTTTTTTACATAATCGGATAAAGAACAAATTTCTGAAATATATTTCCACCACATACTATTACATTATTTATATTGTTACTGCATCAAGCAAAAAAGAAAAAAAGAACTAAAGAGACTGAAATTCTTGGAATTGGATTAAGAACTGTTGAAAGGTTTAATAAAAAATCATTATTAAAAGTTAAACTACTCAGAGGAAATGTGGGCAGAAAAATCACAACGGACTGAAATTAGAGATCACTTGGATCACGCTTGGTGAAGTTTCATTATAAAAAAAAATCAGCAGTAGAAATTTGTTATGTTTAATAGTGGATGTAAGATCATTTCCACACACACACACAAAGTGATGGGAACTCACATAAATGGGACTAAACAGTTGTGTGGCCATAAGAAAACCACTTGTTAGTTAGACTCATCAGAAAATAAGCTTCAAGCATTTGCTAGCAAGCATAAAGATCGTCATGGTCATCAGGTCTCATGAGTCCAGATTGACCCTATTCCAGAGTTTTCCAGAGATGCATCAGAGTAAGAAACATGTTTAGTGTTGTAAACAAGTTTACAAGCTTTAGAAGGCAGTATTTTGATCTGGGGTTGCTTCAGTCGGTCAGGTCTAGGCTCAGCAACAAGAAAATGCTAAATACAAGATGCTAAATAAAAAGTCAGCTGACAAGCTGAATGTACTAACTGACCAGGTTTTGGAAGCATGAGGATCATTTCCACAAATGTACTGGACACTACATTGTGCATCGTGATCTCAGCTAAAGGTGGACTAAGAAAATGTTGTGTCTAATATTTCTCCTTATGAGAAACATCATCTACTGATAGATCATAAGGCTTCATTCTAGAAGGCAAAATGGTTTGACTAAATTATCTGCCACTAGAATAAAACAATTTCAACATTTTAGTGAGTAAAATTATGTAGAAATCATTTTAGTAATCTTATATGTCATTGGTTGAATATTAATTTGTTGAATTGAATCATAGTTGAATATGCTTACATTCAGGTATTTGCTTGCTATTACTATTTATTTTATACATTGATTTGGACAGATTAATCTAAATACCTTTTTATTAAGGTTAACTGGAATTACTGTATTTTACAGAAGAGTTAACATGAACAAACCACGATGAACAAAAAACTTTTCACATAAGCAACATTAATTACCAAAATGGGTACAGTAAGACTTGTATTACTCACTCTCACTCATCGTCTATACCACTTTATTCTGTATGCAAGGCGACAGTGCTAACCAATAAGCCACCGTGCTGCCCTAGACTTGTATTAATGTTTTTTTTTTTTTATGTAAATATTGCAAAAGCCTGTACTTTTTTTTTTCTTTAGTCAATGCTGGTATATTTTCCTAAATTTTAACATTACTTTTACCCTCAGAAATTAGTTACTAACCAAAAATTTGTTTAAATTTCGTGAACACTGGTGATAGTAATGCTGAGTAACTAGCAACAGCACTCACGTCTCTCACCCCTGGTGGCATAAGTGACAACTGAAACAGAAACAAACTAAATTCATTAATAAAACAAAAAGCTGAAAATGGTAATTAATACTGTGTACTGAAATAATGCTAACGGGAAATGTAGGCTATCGCCTGACTGATGAACAGTTAAAGAATTCTTTTAAATGAGGATTAACTCACAAAGGGCTTTTTCCCTTATTAGTGGTGTGCGTGCATGTGTGTGTGTGTGTGTGTGTGCGTGCGTGTGTGTGTGCGTGTGTGTGTGTGTGTGAATATGACAGGCTGAAATTACAGCTCTTATGGTTGTGTTTCACACATGGCTCTGATCCCCAGGGTCGTCTCCGCTTCAACATTACATTGTCACACCTGAAAATGAAAAATGGCACTTCAGCACTGTTTTAGGACACACACCCTCATGTACAGACACATACACACACACATTGTTAAAAGAGAAGTAGTCTTGGATGTTTTGTGTATATTAGTCACGAAAAGGAGTAATGTGTATAAATTATTGTATTTGTAGAAATTATTGAGGGGAAAAAAATTAAATGTACATTACATTACAGCTCTATTCTAAAACCGGAATCAATTCACTTTTCCTATTATTTAAAAAAAAAAGAAGAAGAAAAATGTTCCATATTTGAAAAAAAATCAAGATACCGTATTAATTTAAATGAGAAAAACAGTTTAAACAGATGCTTCCTGAAGCCCCTTCTGCGCATCCATGGAGTTGACCTTTGAGCCCTGTTTAAGGTCCTGTGTGCTCTCGAACAGGTTTTTAAGGATGTTGATCCTCCGTGTCCCTGCTACTGCAGGTCTGAACCCAGCCTAGGTGACAGGTAGTGTGCTGTTTTCCACCGAGATATAATGCTCGATTCCAGTCTGTTTTCTCCATTTGGTTGGAAATGTGATTAAATGTGGTTTAAACCAACAAGAACGATGAGAGCTGTATTGTTTTTCAGGACCTTGCACTCCCGAGGTCAACAGCTTGAATGGGTGGTGTGGCGCATAATTCCTGTTTTTTTTTATTTTTATATATATATATATATATATATATATATATATATATATATATATATATAACAGCATGTCCTAAACCACTTGATTCCATTTATACTACATCAAGACAATTTTGGTCAAATGAAATTCTGTTGAATTTGTATACATTTTTAGTTCATTTTAATTTTAAATCTGTCTAACTTTCTCTGAAAGTGAATAAGACAAAAGTAGTGCAGCTTTCTACTGAGAAAGCACCCCACCTCCCATAGACTTCCCCACTGAGAAAAAAAAAAACTTCAACTTTATTTTGACTGTTCACAAAGCCCTGGTGCTGGGGATCCTTCCAAAATCATCACTGAAATTTTTTTTAAATCTATGAATACACATATTTCTTTTGTTAAATACCAATTATAAACACTATCCATTCATAATTAGTCTTAGACTTCCTGAAGATTCCACCATACAAGTCCCAATGGAAAAAGCTGTTATTATTGAAAGATAACATGTTAGAACAGGAGCCATAACATAAACTTGGGGTTTGAATTACAGCAAGAACTACTGTCAGAGCCGCTGTTTAGTCAGGTTTAAGAGTTCAAAAGATAGAAATGTGAATAATTTCATAATCACCTTGATATATGCTTCTTGTTATAATCTTTAATTAACCATTATATACTGTATGTAAGGATTCTTGGCAAAACAAGATCCTTTTTCTCAATGATAAGAATTAAATTATTTATTGTTTTTTAGCATTCAAGTGAAAAATAATTACAAAATGCAGAAAAAAAAGTTTTACGATTTGATCATTTCACCTCCTAAAATTTCATTCTCATCAGCCTTATTTACCCTTCAGGCTCCAATTTTGGGCAATTTTTAATAAGTTTAAGGCATAGATTATAAAGGATCCCCAGAGAGTGTCTATTAACATTCCAGCTGACATAAGCCTCTCAAAATGTATTTTTTTCTTTTTGTATCTCAAATTCCCTCTTTCACTGCTTGCCATAAAGTCACCAGTTATGTAAAGTGTCTATGTAAATGAGCTACCTCAGAACCACACCCTGTTACTGCCAAGCCAGACCCTGAAGCAGATGTGAAGTCTGAATTCAGTTCCCCTGGCACTGCTTTTTCACCATGGTAACAATGCTAACATACCCTTTTTTCACCCTTATAAATATATGTAATAAATATAATTATAAATATGTCTGAACAGGATAAAATTTAGGATTGTTGTTTGTGGTTAGCTGCTAATGGCTAACTGCTTACAGCGAATCCACACTTTTTTAGCTCTTAAAAAATTTTGCTTTTGGAAAAAAAAAACGCTAGGGAGAGAAGGGTTTTGTATGGATCAGCTATTAGCGGACTAGAAAACCTGCTCAATCTACAAATTTCAGCGAACACCCTGCCGAAATGCCTCAGCTCCATTTTAGCCCTGGTGGTCCCGGACGTGTCTGCTGTATTACGTTTTAGTTTAAACAATGTTCCATGCAGTCTAAACAATCTGTACAGGATCATGGAGGCTTTATTAAAACTCGTTTATTTGTCTAGCTAGATAATATTAGCACTATAAATAAGAAGTTGTTGTGGAAAATGGTCTCTGGTAGAATCTGATCATGTAGCAAACTTAACCCATAATCAGGACAAGAACCAAATTTGGTAACTTACAAGTGTCAGAATTGGTACCTCAAGAGGAAAAAAAAACTAAATTGTTGGGAAAAAATGTATGTTTGCATTTTTACATTATTTTTTATTATTTATAAAACTGTTTAAGTAAACATGGCTTCATCTGTGAGGTAATATATATATATATATATATATATATATATATTATATTAATATATATATATATATATATATATAATATTATATATATAGTAATTGTGTGTGTAGGGGGGGATTGGGGTCAGGGGGGTAATTTCCCTAGATTAGCGAACAACCATACAGTACATGATAGGCTAACTGACCTTGATTGAGCAAACAAAACATACCTGATTCAAACTATAGATAATAAAGCTGCTCTACTAGTCACACTTGCATTTAATTATTAACAATTAAAATTATTTAGTGGTGCTCATATTTTATCAATTTAAATAAATGTTGGCTGACACACAACCAGATTACACTCATTAAGAAAGGAAAAACCACACATATATGGTGATTTTATAAAAATGGTCACTAAAGGAAACTATGAGGTACGTGCTCGTCGTTAAGTGGCCAGCGAGAGCATATTATATCCTGTAAAGACTTTTTGTATCTTGGAAGGCTATTTTCCCTTTCCTGGATCCAAAAATTGAAAAGATAATTGCAATATTTATATATAAAAGAAAAAAACTACAACATTTAACTTCCCATCTCAGTTTAAGTCTTCCTTGTTTTAATTTCTGTTAATAAAATCATTTTTCAGGCCCCATCTGAATCTGATGAGCCGAACAGTCCGGATTACATTACACGCAATTACACACATCACACTTTAATCATATTAACATTAAACACTCACCATGACCACATGACTCCAATCTGTTATGGCAATAAAACGTCATCATTTTGGTTAGTGAAAGGTCCGTGTCATATTTCCGAAGGACAAAAAGAAAAATCAAGAAAGGAGATGTGATTTAACTCTTTAATACCGCGCACAAAACAGCATAGTTGACTTTGCTTAATATACAGCATATTTTCAACATGAACAAAAGTCACTGCGATTTGATAACATTTTATATATGTAACACAAGACACAGAATTTGACAAACAGCATTATAATTACAGCATCTGATCTACATACAGTAAAACAACATAAAAACTATTTAATAGACTTTGTGTACAATGCTGACATTTAAAAAAAAAAAAAAAAAAAAAGAATTATGTGAGTTTGGAAATGTCCATAGTTGATAGATACAGTGTTGTATGTAAAATGAACAACAAAAAAAGTGAAAAGAAAATTTATAGAAATTATGTGAATGTTATAAATGTTGTAAGTAAAAGTGAGAAACCTACACGTTTGTAGATTAATAGAAAAATAACTCTAAAATAATAACCAAAAATAAATGCAGTGAATTGATGGACATTTCTTATAGATTAGTAGTAACTGAGTCCTAAATGTAGAGCCATTGTTTTATATATAGCTATGTAATATACAAAAAATAGATTTGTGGACATGTGCAACAGAAATATTGAATTGTGGACTTTAAAGAACTGCAATGAAATCAAATACCACTGATTAAAAAAGACATACTTACAAATTTAGCTTTAAACTATTTTAGTTAACAACAACAAAAAAAGTTCTAAATTAGGGCTGAAGCCTATCCCAGAGACGTAGGGCATGAGATACACCCTGGACAGGGTGCTTAGGTTAGCTTTTTCATATGATCATGATTAACATTGGTAACTTGTGGACCATGTGCTTTATCCACAATGCACTGTATGCACATGTTGGTGTTAAAATTAAGAAATGGCTTTATTCCCAACTGCAAGATTTATATCAATGTTTGATGTACAGTCAAGTGCATGTGTGTGGTGTTGGAAATTCAGTAAGTTTCCAGCAAAAAAAAAAAAACTTATTTTAGGAATCCATTATTTACTAATTACCTTGTCGTCAACAGTGTACTGCATTTCAGCTTGTACAATTTTGTTTTCTGACTGAAACCCCATGTTTAGCAGAAAAAACTATGCTTGCTTTCATAGCTGCCTTATTCAGGCCAACTTCAGAGTTTCACCTCATCATTAGTGTCATTTCTTTCATTATGTGAAAGTATTAACTTCTTCCCTGTTACACAACTGGAGGTCATAAATCATCCTCTAACCACAAATAGCCAGCTGGATTACAGCTGGAAGGCTGTAATACTTTTGCAAAGTAACCCAAACA